>CAKNYM010046064.1:131249-151893 GCA_932195095.1 Andricus curvator
AAGAATTTCAAAGGTTTCAAAAAGGGTGCAGTACACCAGATTTCAAAGATTTCAAAAAATTGCAAAGATTTCACAAATATTTCAAAGAATTAATAAGGATTTCAAAACATTTCAAGATTTTAAACGATTTCGACATTTTTCTGAAGATTTCAAAAGATTTTAAATATTTAATTGATTTTAAATGAATACAAAAGATTTCAGAAAGATTTTACAAATATTTCAAAGAATTCATAAGGATTTCAAAAGTTTTCCAGAATTTCAAAGATTTCAAAAAATTCAAAAGATTTTTAACTATTTCCAAATTTTTTGGAAATTTTCTTAAAGATTTAAAAATATTTCAATGATTTCAAACGAATAAAAAATATTTCACAAATATTCTAAGGAATTCATGAGGATTTCAAAAGATTTGAAGAATTTCAACAAAAGACACTAGATTTCATAACATTTCAAACATTTTAAACGATTTCAAAAGGTTTCCACAAATTTCAGAAGATTTGAAAAGATTTCAATGATTTCAAACGAACACAAAAGATTTCACAAACAAAGAATAATTTCACAAATATTTCATAGATTTCATAATGATTTCAAAAGATTTCAAAAAATTTCACAAAGATTTCAAAGGTTTTACAACAATTTTTTAACATTACAAAAGATTTTTGAAGATTTCACAAAGATTTTAAATACTTCAACATATTTCAACGAATTCACAAAGATTTCAAAAGCTTTCTTTGGATACTGTTGGCCAATAAATAATGAAATGGCTCATTTTTTGCATGTATAAAAAATGGTTATTTCATTATTTGATGTAAAAAAGTAGACCTGGAAAAACTTGATTTCTTGACCTGGAAAACCTGGAAAATACCTTGAATTTTCTTTCTAAGAATCGCTGGACACCCTGAGTAGTTTTATCTCAATTTTTTGTAAGAAATCTTTTCCTTTATTTAATAAAAAAAAAATTGTGTAATAAGTATGCATTGCATTTTAGAAAAATTTTTTTTTAGAAATGTATTTAAATATTTTGGATTGTTTTCTTTTCCTAATTGGAAAATATAATAATCTTACTTGATTGGTCTTAGAATCACCTACATAAAAATTTAAGTCTTTTTTGTTGAAATATCGAACTATGTATTACATTTTTCGATGAGAATTTAATCTTCTTTGGTTGAAATTCGGTTAAAAGTTGAACCATTTTTGTTGAAACTTTATTTTTTTGTTGAAAATTCATCATTTTAGTTGAAAATTTGTCTTTTTGATAGAAAATTAATCTTCTTGATTGAAAATCACCCTTTTGTTCAAAAATACATAATTTTATTTGAAAATTTATCTTTTTGGTTTGAAATGCACTTATTTTGTTGAAAATTCGTCTTTTTCGATTGAAAATTCCCTGTTTTCATAGAAAATTAAACTATTTGGTTGAAAGATAACTTTTCTGTCAAAAATCCATATTTACTAGTTGAAAATTCAAATTTTTTGTAAAAATTAGTCTTTTTTTGAATTTGCAACTGAAATTATGAATCTTCAACACAAAAAAAAAACATTGTTAACAAAGTAGTCCAACTTTCAACCAAAAATGAGGAATTCTCAATGAAAAAGGTAATAATTGAAATTTCTACCAAAAAAAAATTTCATTTAGAATCAAGTACAGTTGAACTCAACAAAAACGACGAATTTTCAACAAAATAGGTACATTTGAAACCAAAGAGATGAATTTGCAACGAAGAAGATAATTTTTTACCAAAAAGACGAACTTTTAACGAAATACATGAATTTTTTTTTCAATTGAAAAAATAATTTTGAAGGAAAAAAGATGACTTCTTAACAAAAATTGTAATAGTTGATATTTCAACCAAAAAATGTTTTTATTTTTAATCAAAAACAGTTACTTTCAACTAAAAAAACAATATTTCAACAAAATAGTTGAATTTTCAGTCAAGACAGAAAAAAAATCAATCAGATTGTTGAAGTTTCAAGCAAAAAAGGCGAATTTTCAACAAAAAAGTTGATTTTCAACTAAATAATAATATTTTTATCCAAAAAGATGAATTCTCAATGAAAAATTTAATAGACGAAATAGTGCAATTTAACACCAAAGAGATGAATTTTCAACCAAGAAGATTAATTTTTTACCAAAAAACGAATTTTAAACAAAATATATGAATTTTCAACTAAAAATATCAATTTTCAACAAAAAATGTCATAGTTAAATTTTCAATTGAAAAAATTAATTTTTAGCGAAAAAAGATGAATCCTCAACTAAAAATGTAATAGTACATATATTTCAAAAAAAAAAAAAAAAAAATCAAATCAAATAAAAAACAGTTTAATTCAACTTGATTTCAAAATCGTTCAATTTCGAACAAAATAATTAAATTGTCAACCGAATAATAAAATTTTTAACAAAAAAAAACATGAATTTACAATTAAAATAATAAGTAAAGTAACTGGAATAGTTAAATTTCCAGTTTAAAAAATTCATTATCAGCCATAGAGAAATGAATATGTAACTTTGAAATTATTTTTTTTTATTTCTTTCTAAGTGTTTTTATAGATTTTTGAAAATTTTGAATCCCAGGGTGGGAGTAAAATTTCAATTTTGGGCTATAAATTTCTGTGAAAAAATAGTTGGAAAAGCAATAAAATTAATTGATTGTCAAAAAAAAAACTTTTGAAATACATTTCGAAAGTAACTAAAAAAATAACAGTTTTTATAGTTACTGTTACTGAAAAAAATGTTACTACAAAAATGCATTGGGCAATTTTTTCTCTCGAACTTTTATGTATATCGCCATGAAAGGTGTTCGAATCCACACAAAAATAAATCCATTTTTTTTCTGAAAAAAAATTATATTTAGAGGTGGCGCAAGCCCCATGAAGTTTAACACTAACAAGCTTAATTTCTACCAAAAAGAACGAATTTTCAACCAAAAAAGATAATTTCTCAACCAAAAATTGTATAATTAAATTTTTAGTTAAAAAAAATAATGTTTAACTAAAGAGATGAATTTTTAACTAATGATAGAACATTTAATTGAAATTGTTACATTTTCATTAACAAAAAAAAAACTAATTTTCAAACAGTAATGAATTTCGAACAAAAAAAAAAAAATTATTTTGAACCCAAAATGGAATAGTTAAATTTTCAGTTAAAGAAAATTAATGTTCAACCAAACTGATAAATATTCAACTAAAATGATGAGTCTTTACCTGAAATAATTGAATTTTCATCCAAAAAGATGGATTTTCAACCACGAAGATTCATTTCTACCAAAGAAGACAAATTTTCGACTAAAAAAGCTAGATTTTTAACCAAAAATTAAATAATTTAATCTTTAGTTTAAAAAAATTAAAGTTCAACCAAAAATATGAATTTTTAACTAAAATGATGGAATATTCAACTGAAATAATTAAATACTGTAATATAAAGTTACTTTTACAAATAAAGAATTATTGTTATTCAATTTTATATTGCATGTAAAAAATATTAAGGACGCTCTCGAAAAAATTCGCTTACATTTCCAGGTTTTTCCAGGTATATAAAAATTCCCTGAGAATTCCAGATTTTCCAGATAGGGACACTATGGTGGTCCAAAATTTTTTTTTCGGATTTTCATGCATATTGCCTGGAAATGTGTTCGAACCCACACAAAAATAAACCCATTTTTTTCTTTTTTTTTAAATGATATTTAGAGGTGGCGCAAGACCCATGATAACACGTATTTCCCATAAGAAAAAAGGTGTTTTTGTAAATTTTATTCAGAACCAAAGAACCCCATAAGTGAAAAAGTGGATTTTCCCAGTTTTTGACGCTAATTAGGATTTTTTGTGGTTTTTTAAAATATAGCTTTTCCAGATTGAGGGTATTTTTTAAAGTTTTAACAAATTTCAAAAGATTTTAAAGAATTTGACAAGATTTGAAAGAATCTGATACATCTTAGTGTATTTTAAACATATTTCAACAATTTCAAGAGTTTATTCGTACGGTTGGCCGTACGAATAGCCACTATATTCTCGTTCGACTGGCCGTAGGAATACACTTTTAAAAAAATGTGAAGAAATTTAAAAAGATTTTGAAGGATTTTAAATATTTTAGGGTATTTTGAAAGATTTCAGAGGAGTTTTCATTTTATTTCAGTGATGAGACTTTCAAGGATTTAAAATATTTCTGGGTATTTTAAAAGATTCCAAGGAATTTTCTAAAGCTTAAAAAAATGTTAAGGGATTTCAAAATTTTTAAAATAATTCTAAGTATTTCAGGGAATTTCAAAAGATTCCCAGTAATTTTCAATGGATTTAAATAATCTGGATGTATTGCAAAGGATATGGAAGATATTAAGGTATTTTTTAAAATGCCAAGGAATTTTCTAGAGCTTTGCAAAATTTCAACGGTTTCAAAAAGATTTGAAAAAATTTGAAATATATTAGGGTATTTTAAAAGTTTCCAAGGAATTTTTAATTAACTTCAGTAATTCGAAGGTATTCCAACAAAATTGTAAGATTTGAGGGTAGTTTTAAAAAAAAGTACGAGATTTTGGAAAAATTTAAGGATTTTTAAAAGATTTTAAAGGATTTGAAATATTTTAGGGTATTTTAGAAGATTAAAAAGAAATGTTGATTTTAATAGAGTGATTGATTGGGATTTCAAATGATTAAAAATATTTTTGGTTATTTTAAAAGATTCCAAGGAATTTTTAATAAATTTCTATAATATGAAGGTATTTAACAAGAATATCAAGATTTTAGGGTATTTTAAAAGTTTTCAAGGGACTTTCAGTAGATTTCAATCGTTTGAAGGGGATTCCAAAGGAGTTGATAGATTTTATAGTTTTTTTTCGTCTGGTCAGCCGTACGAATAGACACTTCTTTAAAAATGTCAAGGAATTTAAAAAGCTTTAAAAGGATATGAAATATTTTAGGGTATTTTAAAAGATTCCAAGGCATTTTCAAAAAATTAACAAAGTTTCAACGAATTAAAAATTTATTTTTAATTTTAACGTATTAAAAACTAATTTCAAGGAATTTTTGATCAATTTTAGTAATTCAATAATAGTTTTGATTAAAAAGTTTAAGGTATTTCAAAAAATGTTAAAGTATTTAAAATATTTTACGGTATTTGAAAAGATTTCAATACTTTGAAGTGATATTAAAGGATTTTAAAGATTGAAGGGTATTTTTAAAAATTCCAAGGAATTTTCAAGAACTTTGAAAAGTTCTAAGGGATTCCAAAAGATTAAAAATATTTTGAAATTTAAGAATTTTAAATTAGATTAAAATCAAATTCAAAATCCTATTTAACGTCCAATATTTTAGAAAATTTGAAAAGATTTCAAGAAATTTTGAATAAATTTCAATAATTTTAAGGAATTCTAAAGGATTTCAAAGATTTTTGGGTATTTTCAAAAATTCTAACTAATTTTTTGTAGAGCTTTCATAAATTTTAATGTATTTTGAAGAATTTGAAATATCTTAGAGTAATTTTAAAGATTACACGATGTGTTTAATAGATTTCAATAATTTGAAGGAATTTTAGAGGGTTTTAAAGATTTTAGGATATTCTTAAAAATTTCAAAGGAATTTTTAATTTATTTCAGTGTTTAATTGGTATTTCAAATGATTTGAAATATTTTTGTGTATTTTAAAAGATTCCAAGGTATTTTCAAGAGCCTTAAAGATTTTCAAGGAATTGCAAAAGATTTCAAACGATTTAAAATATTTTAGGGCATTTTAAAAATTCCAAGGAATTTTTAATAAATTTCTATAATTTTAAGAAATTCTCAAAAGAATGTAAGATTTTAGGGTATTTTTGAAAATATCAAGGATTTTTCTTGAGCTTTAAAAAAATATAAGGGATTTCAAAAGATTTGAAATATCTTAGGGTATTTTAAAAAATTCCAAGGAATTTTTAATAGATTTCAATTATTTCAACGAATTTGACAGATGTTAGAATATTTTCAAAAATGCCAAGGATTTTTCTAGAGCTTTACAAAATTTGAAGAGTTTAAAGGATTTGAAATATTTTAGGGTATTTTAAAAGATTCCAAGGCATTTTCAAAAGATTAACAAAGTTTCAACGTATTAAACATATCTTTTTACTTTTAACGTATTAAAAACTAATTTCAAGGAATTTTTTATTAATTTTAATAATTCAATAATATTTTTGATTAATAAGTTTCAATACTTTGAAGTGATATTAAAGGATTTTAAAGATTTAAGGGTATTTTTCAAAATTCCAAGGAATTTTCAAGAACTTCGAAAAGTTCTAAAGGATTTCAAAGTATTTTAAATATTTTAGAAAAGCAATTTTTAATAAATTTTAATAATTTTAAGGTATTCTAAAGGATTTAATAGATTTTTGAGTATTTTCAAAAATTCCAACTAATTTTTTTTAGAGCTTTCATACATTTTAATGTATTTTAAAGAATTCGAAATATCCTAGAGTAATTTTAAAGATTCCAAGGAATTTTCATTAGATTCCAAGGAATTTTCTACTAATTTTCTACTACTAATTTTTCAACTAATTTTCTACTAAATTTTCTTTCTAAGGGATTTAAATAATTTAGAGGTATTCCAAAGGATTCGAAAGATTTTAGGGTATTTTTTAAAGCCAAGGAATTTTCTAGAGCTTTAAAAAATTTTAAGGGATTTCAAAATATTTCGAATGATTAAACATATTTCAGGGAATTTTCAAAGATTCCAAGGAATTTTCAACAGATTTTAATAATTTGGAGGTATTTCAAAGAATTTGAAAGAGTTTAGGGTATTTTTAAAAATTCCAAGGAGGTTTTTAGAGATTTAAAAAATTGCAATAGGTTTGAAAATATTTTAAAGGATTTAAAATATATTAGAGTATTTTAAATGGTTCCAAGGATCTTTAAATAGATTTCAATCATTTGAAGGGATTCCAAAGGATTTGACAGATTTTAGGGTATTTGTTGAAAATAGCGATTCATATCTGTATCATTTATTATGAGTTTAAGAATTTACGAAGTGAGTCTGGTTTTTAGCGGTCCTCGCTCGGCTTTCTTTAATATGAACTATGCGAGTGTGATTCATACGTTATGACTACGGGTATGTGTTGCCTAAATCAGACCACCATGAAAACAGTCAGTCGGCTGCAGATTATCGGTGCGAGAGCATGATCCGATGTCGCCGGTTATTCTTTATGTATAAGAAGGCTCACTCTAATCAGAATAAATTTGCTTTATGATTTTACTGTAACTTTTTCACATGATTCTTTTGTATTTTAACCTTTTATCATAATAGGTTATGGGCCCAGTGCTGCATCTCAGAAAGCAGAGTCAGTGTAAAGTTACTGAAGTGTAAAAGTAAAACAAAAAAGCTGTGAAAGATAGAGTGCAACTTGTGAAGAAAATCAAGTGTCGTTGAGTTCGGTAGTTTGTTGTGAAAAGTGATTTTCTGTGTGTCATAATGGCTGAAGCGAAGATGTATCACATTCATCGCTTCAACGGACAAAATTACCAACTCTGGAAACGTCAAATGCAAATTTATATGGTGGAGAATAAACTGAAGAAATACATCGATGGATCGACTCCAAGGCCTGCAGATGAAACAGAAGTTGCTGCATGGGAAGAAAAGGATGCTGCAGCACAGGCATTTTTAATGAGAGGTCTGGAACTGGATCAGTTAAAATATTTGACAGATTGTTCTACAGCTGCGCAAATGTGGGCGAGACTACAAATGATACATGCTGAAAAAAGTGATCAGTCTGTACAAGTCCTCTTGGATCAGTTCATAAATGCAAAAATGGATCCAAAGGATTCAGTGGCTGATCACATTGCAAAAGTTGTCTCACTGGCACAACGCCTGAAAGATACGAACATGGAACAACAGACAGCAGTTGTTATAGCTAAGATTGTTTCTAGCTTACCACCAAAATTTGATAATGTGCGTACAGCCTGGTACGCTGTTCCTCGTACTGATCAAACCGTTGAAAAATTGACAGATCATTTAGTCAACGAAGAGTGCCTGCTGAAGATGCGAGAGTTGAATTTATCAAAAGAGGTAAAAGACGAAGCATTCTACGCAAAAGGAAAACAAACTGATCAGAAAGGAAGCTCCACAAAAAGAAAAGGCTCGTGTCACTATTGTAAGAAGCCTGGTCATTGGGCACGTGATTGTCGCATTAAGAAAAAGGCTAATAACAAAAGTGAATCTTTGGTGGCTCAAAAGACTAAGGATCAAGATTCTCAAAAAGGTTCTGGAAGTTCGGCTGAATTGTTCAACGCCGAACTTCATTGGCTCAAGTGAATGAAGACATATGGTTTGCAGATTCAGGTGCAACTGAGCATATGTCGTTCAGAAAAGAGTGGTTCAAAAATTTGAAGGAATTTTCAAATAATGAATATTCTGTGTTAGTAGGAGATGGTAATTCTCTGTGTGTGAAAGGAAAAGGTGACATTGAGGTTGAAGTGCAAAATGACTCTGGAACTCACACGAAACACACGATTGGAGATGTTTTGTACGTGCCACATATCAAGAAAAATTTACTTTCAATAGGACGTTCATCGGAAAAAGGTATGGAAATTATTTTCAAAGAAGGAGGTCAAAATGTTTCTTTTTATAAAAATAATCGACTGATAGTTGATGGGACGAGACACAATAAAAGACTTTACAAAATGAATTTTAAACCAGTGGGAGCAGCTGAAACCAATTTGGTTGAAGCAGAAACCTTTGTAAAATGGCATGAAAGGCTAGGCCACGTCAATTTTAAAACTCTGCGATACATGTCAAAGAATTCTACGGTAAAGGATTTAAAAATTGACGATACTGTGGAACAAGATCCATTTTGCGAGGGATGTGTATTGGGCAAGCAACACCGAACAAAATTTCCGAAAGGGGATGCCGTTCGTGCTACACGACCTGGAGAAATTTTTCATGCCGATCTTTGCGGGAAAATGAGCCAGCCTTCGATTGGAGGATCAAATTATTTCTTGTTGCTGAAGGATGATTTTTCAAGGTACTGTTTTGTCTATTTTCTGACAGATAAAAAGGAAGTTCTAAAGTGTTTGAAGGAATTTTATTCTGACGTTCAAGCTGATGGACACTATATAAAAAGATTGAGAACTGATTGTGGAACGGAATTCTGCAATGCAGCTGTTAAAGAATTTTTGCTATCTAAGGGAATCAAGCACGAAACAACTACTCCAAGGGCACCGGAACAGAATGGATTTATTGAAAGACAAAACAGGACGATTGTAGAATCTGCAAAATCTATGATACATGCAAGAAATTTGCCCCTATATTTGTGGGCTGAAGCTACTGCAACGGCTGTTTATGTCAAAAATCGAACAGCTACGGAAACACTGAATGGGCTCACACCATATGAAGAGTGGTTTGGTGTAAAGCCGTCAGTAGGACACCTGAAAATTTTTGGCAGTAGGTGTTACGCACATGTTACGAAAGATCAAAGAACCAAGTGGGAGGAGAATTCTGTGAAGTGTTTGATGGTAGGTTATAATGAAGGAAGCAAAGCCTACCGTGTCTATGATCCAGCTGCAAGAAAGTGCTACATTCGAAGGGATGTAATTTTTGATGAAAAGCTGAAAACTGAGCCTCCTCATGTGATCATCACGAATCAACGAGAAGAAGAGAATATAGAAGATACAACAGCTAGTGGGAGGTCAAAGGACGGATTGACACAAGAAGAAACGAAGAAGACGAAGAATCCGCGTCTGCCGATACCAAGAGATCCTTATCTTCTACGAAATAAAACCACATCTTTAACATCAGAAGTTTATAAAACTGGTTCTGAAATAGCAGAGGCACTTTTTGCTATTTGTGAACCACAAACCGTACAAGAAGCATTAGATTCTGAAAATTCAAATCAGTGGAAGCAAGCCATCAACGAAGAATTGGAGTCTCTGAAAGAAAATGAAACGTGGGTTTTGGTTCCCAGACCTGAAAATGAAAATATTATTTCAAATCGGTGGATCTTCAGAAAGAAATACAAATCGGATGGAACAATTGACAAGTTCAAAGCTCGACTTGTCGTTCGAGGCTTCGCGCAAAAGGAAGGGATTGATTTCAAGGAAACCTTCGCTCCTGTTGTGAAGTATGGCACTATAAGGTTGGTGCTCTCAGTTGCTGCTGCGGAAGATTTGGAAATGATTCAGTTCGACGTCAAAACTGCGTTCTTGTATGGAGACTTGGAGGAGAGAATTTATATGGAACAACCGTCTGGATTCGAAATAGATAATCGCGTTTGTCAACTCAAGAAAAGTTTGTATGGACTGAAACAAGCCCCAAGGCAATGGAATAAAAAGATAACGGAATTTCTAAGTGAGTATGGATTAGTTCAATCAAATGCAGATTCCTGTTCGTATTATTTGATAAATAAAAAGGTAACTTTGTATTTGATTTTATATGTGGATGACGGAATCGTTTGTTGTAATGATGTAGCAAAAATGAATGATTTGTTGTCTGAACTTGGTCGCATGTTTAAAATCAAATGTTCAAAAGCTGAGTGTTTTGTCGGAATACAAATAGAGAGAGATAGGAATGTTAAAACTTTAAAGTTGTATCAAAGTGCTTATGTGGAAAAGATTCTAATTAGGTTTAACCATGTTGATTGTACTCCGCTTTCTATTCCAGCTGATCCTAGTATTAAATTTACAAGAAAGGATGATTTAAACGTATAAAAAGAGGAATTGTTTCCTTACAGAGAGGCAATTGGTTCACTTATGTTTTTAATGGTAACGACAAGACCTGATTTAGCTTTTATAATTAGTGTTCTGAGTCAGTTTGCAGAAAATCCAAATTCAAGTCATTGGAACGGAGTGAAACGAGTACTGAAATATTTGAAAGGCACTTCAAATCATGGTATTGTTTTTGGGGATACATCAGGAGACAATGTTTTAAAAGCATATTGTGATTCTGATTGGGCAGGTGATTTAGATACGCGAAAAAGTACCACCGGGTGGATTTGTCTTTTAAATGATGGTCCTGTGGCCTGGTTGTCAAAGAAACAATCCACCGTTGCTACTTCATCGACAGAAGCTGAATTCATAGCTTTATGTTCTGTAACTAAAGAAGTTGTTTGGCTGCGGCGTATTCTCACTGAATTAAATTGTACTCAAAATCTGCCTACAACTGTTTATTGTGATAATCAAGCTGCTATAGTATTAGTAAAGAATCCAGCTTCTTCTAAGCGGTCCAAGCATATTGATACTCAATATCATTTTACCTCTGAGAAACAAAGAGTAGGTGAAATAAATGTAACGTATGTTAAAACAAGCGAACAATTAGCAGATCCACTTACAAAAGCTTTGTGTAAGCAAAAGTTCCAATGTTTGATTTATCAAAGCGGAATTAGAAGTTAAGACACATATTTATACAGATATTCATCGAGTGGGAGTGTTGAAAATAGCGATTCATATCTGTATCATTTATTATGAGTTTAAGAATGTACGAAGTGAGTCTGGTTTTTAGCGGTCCTCGCTCGGCTTTCTTTAATATGAACTATGCGAGTGTGATTCATACGTTATGACTACGGGTATGTGTTGCCTAAATCAGACCACCATGAAAACAGTCAGTCGGCTGCAGATTATCGGTGCGAGAGCATGATCCGATGTCGCCGGTTATTCTTTATGTATAAGAAGGCTCACTCTAATCAGAATAAATTTGCTTTATGATTTTACTGTAACTTTTTCACATGATTCTTTTGTATTTTAACCTTTTATCATAATAGTATTTTTAAACAATTCCAAGGAATTTTAAAGAGCTTTGGACAGTTTTAAGGGATTTCTAAAAGATTCCAAGAAATTTTGATAGATTACAATAATTTTTAGGTATTCTAAAGAATCTGTAAGATTTTAGGGTATTTCAAAAGATTCTGAAGAATTTCTAATAAATTTCAATAATTTGAAGAAGTTCTAAAAAAAATTTAAGACTTTAGAGTATTTTTTAAAATGCCGAGGAATTTTCTAAAGCTGTAAAAAATTTCAAGGGATATCAAATGATTTTAAAGAATTTCAAATATCTTAGGGTATTTTAAAAGATTCCAAGGAATTTTCTAGAGTTTAAAAAAATTTCATGAGATTTTAAAGGATTTGAAATATTGTGCGATATTTTAAAAGATTCCAACGAATTTTCAATTGTTTTCAGTAATTAAATGGGAGTTCAATTATTTGAAATATTTTAGGGTATTTTAAAAGATTCCAAGGCATTTTCAAGAAAATAAAAAAAAATTCAAGCAGCTTCAATATTTTAGGAAATTTTAAAAGATTCCAAATGAATTTTGATTTGATTTCAGTGATTGATTTGAATTTCAAATGATTTGAAATATTTCAGGGAATTCAAAGATTCCAAAGGAATATTTATTTGATTTCAGTGATTAATTGAGATTTCAAAAGATTTGAAATATTTTAGGGTATTTTAAAAGCTTCCAAAGAATTTTTAAAATAAATTTCAATAATTTGAAGGTATTCCAAAAGAATTTTGAATATATTAGGGTTTTTTTTAAATTCCAGGGAATTTTCTAGAGCTGTAAAAAATTTCAAAGGATTTCAATATATTTCAAAGGATATTAAATATATTGGTGTATTTTAAAAGATTGCAAGGAATTTTTGATCAAATTGAATAATTTGAAGGTAATCCTAATTTTGTCAAATTTTAGAGTATTTTTTATATTGCCAAGGAATTTCTTAGAGTTTTCAAAATTTTTAAGGGACTTCAAAAGTTTTTAAAGGATCTTAAATATATTAGGGTATTACAAAATATTCCAAGGAATTTTTGAATAAATTTGAATTATTGGGAGGTATTCCTAATCTTTTAAAAATATTTTAGGGTGTTTCTTGAAATTTCAAGGAGTTTTCTAGAGCCTTAAGAAATGCCATGGGATTTCAAAATATTTTACAGGATTTGAAATATCTTAGGCTATTTTAAAAGATTCCCAACAAATTTTTAATAAATTTCAATCATTTGAAGGGATTGCAAAGGATTCTAGAGATTTAAGGGCATTTTCAAAAAATGACAAGGAATCTTCTAGAGCTTTAAAAAATTTCAAGGCATTTCAAAATATTTTAAAGGATTTGAAATATATTAGAGAATTTTAAAAGATTCCAATGAACTTTTAATAAAATTGATTAATTTGAAGGTATTCCTAATTTTTAAAAAGGTTTTAGCGTATTTTTTAAAATGCCAAGGAATTTTTTAGAGCTTTAAGAAATTGCAAGGCATTCCAAATAGTTTCAAAGGATTTGAAATATATTAGAGTATTTTAAAAGATTTCATTAAGCTTTTCATAAAATTGATTAATTTTAAGGTATTCCTAAATTTTTCAAAAGATTTAAGGGTATTTTCAAAAATACCAAGGAATTTTCTAGAGCTTTAAAAAATTTCAAGGCATTGCAAATTATTTCAAAGGATTTGAAATATATTAGAGTATTTTAAATGATTTCATTAAGCTTTTCATAAAATTGATTCATTTTAAGGTATTCCAAATTTTTTTAAACGATTTAAGGTTATTTTCAAAAATGCCAAGGAATTTTCTATTTCTTTAAAAAATTTCAAGGCATTGCAAATTATTTCAAAGGATTTGAAATATATTAGAATATTTTAAAAGATTTCATTAAGCTTTTCATAAAATTGATTCATTTTAAGGTATTCCTAAATTTTTAAAAAGATTTAGGGGTATTTTCAAAAATGCCAAGGAATTTTCTAGAGCTTTGAAAAATTTCAAGGCATTGCAAATTATTTTAAAGGATTTGAAATATATGAGAGTATTTTAAAAGATTTATTTATATTAAAATATAAAAAAAACAAATATAAATAAATAATAAAATTATTATTATAAATTTATTTATATATTAATTAATAAATATAACTTTTCATAAAATTGATTCATTTGAAGGTATTCCTAAATTTAAAAAAAGATTTTAGGGTATTTTTTAGAATGCGAAGGAATATTCTAGAGCTTTAAGAAATTTCAAGGGATTTCAAAAGATTTCAAAGGATTTGAAATATATTAAAGTATTTTAAAAGATTCCAATGAACTTTTAATAAAATTGATTAATTTGAAGGTATTCCTAAAGTTTTAAAAAGATTTGAGGGTATTTTCAAAAATGCCAAGGAATTTTCTAGAGCTTTAAAAAATTTCAAGGCATTCCAAATAATTTCAAAGGATTTGAAATATATTAGAGTATTTTAAAAGATTTCATTAAGCTTTTCATAAAATTGATTCATTTTAAGGTATTCCTAATTTTTTAAAAAGATTTAAGGGTATTTTAAAAAATTCCAAGGAATTTTCTAGAGCTTTAAAAAATTTCAAGGCATTCCAAATAATTTCAAAGGATTTGAAATATATTAGAGTATTTTAAAAGATTTCATTAAGCTTTTCATAAAATTGATTCATTTTAAGGTATTCCTAATTTTTTAAAAAGATTTAAGGGTATTTTAAAAAATTCCAAGGAATTTTCTAGAGCTTTAAAACTTTTTTGCAAATTATTTCAAAGGATTTGAAATATATTAGAGTATTTTAAAAGATTTATTTATATCAAAATATAAACAAATAAATATAAATAAATAATAAAATTATTATTATAAATTTTTTTATATATAAATTTATAAATATAACTTTTCATAAAATTGATTCATTTGAAGGTTTTCCTAAATAAAAAAAAAAGATTTTAGGGTATTTTTTAAAATGCCAAGGAATATTCTAGAGCTTTAAGAAATTTCAAGGGATTTCAACAGATTCCAAGAAATTAAATTAAAAAAAGTAAATTTGAAGGTATTAAAATTTTTTAAAAAAGATTTTAGGTTATTTTTAAAATGCCAAAGAATTTTTAGAAGGGAATACAAAGTTTCAAGGTATTTCAAAATATTTCAAAGGATCTTTCATTCTTAACTTTTTTAAATCGTCAGTATCTAAATTTTTTTAACTTCTGAAATTTTAATTTAATCGATAATGGGAAAATTGATATCTAGATGAATTCAGACTGAACACAGGATAATGATTTAATTTAGGATTTGCTAGCACACTTTAATAATTTATTTTCCGATTCTAAATCCACTACACCTTTTTCAGTTTAAGAGAGAAGCTTTGAAATAACTATACATTATTTATTAACGTTATTATCTTTCTATTGAATAAAGTCCAGTGAATTCGGTATATAATTAGGATCAGTACTTCCGGCTTTAGATATCGGAACATTGGAACAAAATCTGGATATCAGGGAATTTTCTTGTCAGGGATTTAAAAAAAAAATTGCAAAAGTCAGAGAATTTCTGTAAGAAGCCCTTTAAGGTGCTTCAAGCGAGTAGGTTTTTAGAATAATACAAAATACGGCTACAAGGATGAATTGTTTGATATCATATATTTTCACCACACAATCTAAAGGCTTTTACATGTGCATCACCAGAGCCCATTTTTCAAAAAATGGTCTCGTTGTTTTTTTCTTGTTAATTGAAAATATGCTGAATTTTATGCGCCTGGAAACAGGCAATGCGTCACTCGGAGTGTACCCATGGTGAACCGAAAACAGGCGCTCACCGTTTCAAAGTGCGTTTCAATTTACAAAAAAAAGGCCATTTTTCGAAAAAAGGGCTCAAATGATGCAGATGTATAAACCTTCGCACTATGGGGTAAAAATATTAAGTCAAAAAATTCATCCTTTTAGCCGTATTTTGTATTATTATAAAAAAACAACTCGCTTGAAGCACCGTAAGGCTCTTGAAACGTCTCGCGTTTTCGTCAGATCCATAATACGTCTACAAGAATGCATTGTTTAAGGTAATATTTTAATCACATAATCTAAAGGCAATTATACCGGCCGGAACATAGAGATTTTTTCGAAAAATGTTCTTGTTGTTTTTTTTTTGTAATTAAAAATTATGTTTTTGCGCCTGTAAAATGAGCAACACGCTAGCTATTGTGTATGCCGGGCTGCAGTCACCCGGTCTAGTTTTAAGTCGCATGAAATCTGCAAGTAGTGTTTTCGTCGCTCAGACTAATATATATAATATAATACATCTCTGATAATACAATAATAAAAAGTAAAAAATATTAATACATAATGATAATTTTTCGAAAATATATGTAGATTTATAAAAAATACAAGAATATGATTTTAATCTAATTTAAAATTCTTAAATTTCAAATACACTTTTAGTAAAAAAAAGAGTACCTGTTGGTATTTAAAAAATATGTATTGCTAGTATTTCTGGAGTAAAATGAGGCAATTGAATTTTGAGGTTAGAGCTTTTCTGCCCAACAGCCTTTATAAAAGAATATTTAAAAAAAATCTACGTACCCAAATTCTTCAGAAAGGTTTTAAAAATATTTGATGAATATCTACTTTTTAAATTTATTATTATTTATTAATTTATTATTTTAAACACTGCACTAAATTTTGATGGTAAGTTACGAAAAAGAAAACTTCCTTACCAGCACAAAGGAGGGTATTATATTTTTTCGAAAAATTATCATTATATATTATTATTATTTACAGATTTTATGTGACTTAAAACTAGACCGGGTGAATGCAGCCCGGCATACACAGTATCTAGCGTGTTACATTTTGCAGGGGCAAAAACACCATTTTTAATTAAAAAAAAAAACAACAAAAACATTTTTCGAAAAAATCTCTATGTACCGGCCTGTATAATGGCCTTTAGATTATGTGGTTTAAATATTCCATTAAAAAATGCATTTTTATAGAAGTATTATGGATCTGGCGAAAACCCGAGTCATTTTAAGAGCCTTAAGAAACTGTCAAGAATAGTCACTTTTTAGTCACTTTTTTCTCAAATCACTTTTTAGTCACTTTTTTAAGATAAAGTCACGATAACCACTTTTTGAAATGAAAAGATCCCTTTAGTATATACGTACCTATTTCTGAATTTTCTTCAATTATTTTGAAATATTTTAGGAAATGTTTGAAGATTCCAAAAAATTTTTAGTAGACTTCAATAATTTGAAGGGATTTCAAAGGATTATGAAGATTTTAGGATATTTTTAAAAACTCCAAGGAATTTTCAAGAGATTTCCAAAGTTTCAAGGGATTTCAAAAGATTTCAAAGGATTTAAAATATTTTAGTGTATTTTGAAAGATTCCAAAGAATTTTTAATATTTTGAGGTATTTTTTTTAATTCCAAGAAATTTTAGGAGCTCTAAACAGTTTCAAGGGATTTCAAAAGGTTTCAAAGTGTGCGAAATATTTTAGGGTATTTTAAAAGATTCCAAGGAATTTTTAATAGATTTTATTATTAGGAACAGACTTCAAACGATTTGAAAGATTTTAGGGTATTTTGGAAAATTCCAAGAAACTTTAAATGATTTCAATCATTTGAAGGAATTTCAAAAAATTTTAAAAATATTAGGGTGTTTTTAAAAATTCCAAGAAATTTTCAAGAGCTTCAAAAAATTGTAAGGGATTTCGAAAGATTTTACAGGATTTGAAATATCTCACGCCATTCCTAACAGTTTTCAATACTTTGTAGTGATTCCAAAGGATTTTTAATATTTTAGAGTAGATTCGAAAAATTCCAAGGATTTTGTAAAACTTTGCAAATTTTGAAGAGATTAAAAAAAAATGCAAAGGATTCGGAATATTGTAGGGTATTTCAAAGGTTTTTGAAGATTTTAGGGTATTTTTAAAAACTCCAACGAATATTCAAGAGTTTTTAAAAGTTGCAAGGGATTTCGAAAGATTTCAAAGGATTTGTAATATCTTAGGATATGTTTATTATATTCCAATAAGTTGTTGCGATTTCAGAGGATTTTAAATATTTTAGGGTATTTTGAAAAATTCCAAGGAATTTTCAAGATCTTTATAAAGTTTCAAGGGATTTCGAAGGTTGTGAAATATTTTAGGGCATTTTAAATGATTGCAAGGAATTTTCAAGAGCTTAAAAAAGTTTCAAGGTATTTCAAAAGATTTCAAAGGAGTTGCAAAGAATTTCATAAAATTTCGGAAGATATGGAATAATTTTATAGGACCTATAATAAATAAATTTATTTAATTGAATAGTAAAAATTCTCCAGGATTTCAGAAAATATCAGGTTTTATAGAATTTCACAGGATTTTATAATAGTTTCATGGATTTCAAATAACTTATTCACGAGATTTTCAAAGATTTTCAAATATTTTAATTCATTTTGAATTTACCCTGAATTCTTATTAACTTATCTTGAATTCTTTTAAATTCTTCGGAATTCTTTTCATTTTTTTTGTAATCACTGAAATTCTTCTAACTTTCCCTTAAATTCCTCTAAATTCGCTCTAATTGAATTTTTTTGGATATTGTTGAATTTATTCTGAATTTGTGAAATTTAACCAACTAAGTTAGGATGTGGCAGCCGAGATAATACTAATTATAAAATTTATAAATTAAAATTTAAAATTATTTTATTCCACTTATGAAAGATTCTACATTAAAAATGAGAAATTAACCAGAAACAAAGTAGGGAATTTAAAGAAAACGAAATTTTTCGACCACTCTGTCATTCCCTACCAAATAAAAAATACTCTCCTAAAATAAAATGTAATTACAAGCTAAAATTGATTTAATCCATCTCGACAAATTGTGACCTAAAAGCTTTCAAAATAATCGAATCTAGTATTTAAATAAAATTTTAATTGCAAATGAATATTTATTTTCCGATTTAGATTAAAATCTCCCAATATCTTTTTTCGTTCAATTTACAATTTGTATTAAAATATTCCGAAATATCTGATTCCATGAAAAATAATGATATACAATTGTGCATTACAAACATCAATTTTTATTACAAGCCCTTACGGCAATTATCACCCTGGAATCGCCCAAAGATAGGCATCTATTAAAAGACACGAATTCGTGTTAGAATTCGAGTAACTACGTTCCAGACTTCGATCACGCATATGCAATTATAATTTACACTATATTTCAACTATAATATATAATTTTGATTCGATTCACTTTAATAAGGACTTTTTTAACCCACGGTATAAATTGATACCCTCCACCCCTTCACTCACCACCCTCCACCCCCTCCCCGTCCACCTCATAAACAAACTTTACGTGTTAAGAGTAATTATGCGACAGACATGTCTATATGTGTACGTATACGTATTTCAGGGTAAATTACGAGGTGGTTGCCAGCCATAAACTTTGAACTAGTTACATCAAGTATCACATGAACGGTACATTTTAGCGGAAATCATAAATTTTAATAGTTGAGATAACATCCTAAGTTGGAAATCCCGCTCTAAGTGATCTGAGTATATAATGAAGATGAATTTATACATTTCTGGAATAGTTTCAAATTTTTTAAATGCGCCTCTTAAACTTGAGGAACCTATCTCTCTAAATCCGGATTATTAGGAATTTTTCTAATGAAATTAGTAGAATTGTATCTGACTGCTAAATTAGTAATCGAAAAAGAATTTTAAATTAGATTAAAATTAAATTCAAAGTCCTATTTTACGTTCAATACTCAAGTTAATATATAGAATTCCTGAAAATAAAACAAGAATCCAACGATCAAATTTGGACAACCACCACAAATTGCTCCTATTGCAATTCCTAAAAACAAAAAAATTTGTTTCTTTGGACAAAAATAAAAAAGATGAAAGCATTTATAATATTTATCAACGTTTCGGTGCTCATACATCACCCTTATCGATACCTAACGACGCTCTCTCTTCGATAGCTAACGACGCTCTCTCTTTGATACCTAACGACGCTCTCTCCTCGATACCTGAGATCTACACTGTAAAAACTATGGTTCTATTTTAATTGAGCATCGTTTTTTTGACGTCCTATTATAATACGAAATTGTCTTGTTTTGAAGCCACCGTTCGTACTATTTTACTTTGCTAACTTCAGATTGAAAAGTGGTACGTACTAGCGAATTAAAATAATGCGCAGGGAGTATTGTTTGAATTGCTTGTAACTTCATGATTAAAAGAAACAGAAAACCATCACGTAGAAAAAGCAGAGATATACAAGACCCGGACTCGACTCAAAATTTATGGGTCCGGGTTCAACAGTTTGCATCAGGAGATTAAATATGGAAATCAATTTTTTACAATATATAATGATTATAAAGTACAAAGAATATTATGATTCTTTCTTTAAGAAATAGGTGTGTCACGAAAATATAGGAATTAATTTTATGGTTTTTCACTGAAAGTTTATAATAATATTTTAATCCCTTTTCAAAGAATTTGCACACGATAAATCAAGGAAATTACAGTCTTTCAGAGATTTCTTTAACATATCCGAGATTATCCCCAAAAAATCCTTCTAAATCACTCAATATTCCGAACTTTTAACTTCAAATGCGACGTTATTGGAAACTAATGCGAACCACATGGTCATCTTTTGTCCTAAAAAAAAAATCAGTCCGTCTCGACTGTCTCAAGAAGCCAGTCGTGTTTTTCGAGAATAAGGGAAGAAACCAAATATAAAATTTTTAAGTTTCCATAAAGTATAACCTCAAGTATAACCTGAAATTAGACTGGAAATAGAAGAGAGCCTGGAAAATATTTTTAAAGATAAGTTCTTTTTTTTCTTATATCAATTTATATTAATTTTACTGAAACAAAATTTTTAAAGCTAAAAACTTCAAATAATGATGAAATTTCTTGATAAAAATTTTACACTATCGTGCCACATGTAAGGATATGGGGAGGGGGGGGT
>CAKNYM010046064.1:151993-170143 GCA_932195095.1 Andricus curvator
AAATTCTAAAGATACTTCAAAGCGGTTAAAAACTCGAAAATTAAACTGATGATGTTTCACTTGACGCGCTATTTTCAAAGATTCCTAAATACATTTTAAGTTTCCCTTAAACTTATAATATTGCAGTTCAATTATTATAATTATTTTAATACTTCAAGCAGGAGAAAATTTAATATATATATTTTAAATTCCCTCTAAAAATTATAATATTGCAGTTCAATTATTATAATTATTTTAATACTTCAAGCAGGAGAAAATTTAATATATATATTTTAAATTCCCTCTAAAAATTATAATATTGCAGTTCAATTATTATTAATATTTCAATGTTTCAAGCAGGAGAAAATTTAATTTATATATTTATATATAACTCTTTTTCAAATTAAAAAAAAAAGTTATTGGTTCCTCGTTTAGAGGTAGGTCAGGACTCGGCAGATGAGATCATATGAACTCCTATCTAATACAACGCTGCTGAAGGCTGGTAACCTTCTCAGCATAAATCACCAACCAATTGAGGCTCTCGGTTTCCTTTCCCTGTCCTCACCCCCCCCCCCACACACACACACCGCAGTAATAGAAGTTTTGGTGGGACTGACGTTACAACTTGACTCTCCACCAAACGACAAATCACTGCTTAATTCGGACATGATTTTGATTCGCAAAACAAATTTCGCGCATACAGGTGGTAGTTGGGTGTACAATCTAAACATGAATAATACAAACAATAAAGTAGCCTCGGAATGGACTGAAACTTTGATTGACGAAAAGCATACACACGGTAAACGTAAAGGTCGAGTTTCAGGCGATGAATGGAGACTGGGTGTTTGGAATGCCAGAGGAGTGAATGATCTTAAAGTAAGAGAACTACGAGAAACTATGCACGTAAGGAAACTAGATCTTCTATGTGTACCTGAGACGAAGAAAAAGGTTTGCGAAAGTAGAAACATAGAAAATGGGGTGTCGAAAGGCGGTTTTGAAATATGGTCAGGAGTAGGTATACCTACTCCTGACCATCAAGGGGTCGGTCTAATTATGAATGAAAAAACAAGACAGCATCTCAAAGATCATGATTTTGTATCTCCCAGATTGTTATGGGCTAGAATGAAGGTAGGAATCAGAAGATTATTTATCATAGCGTGCTACGCCCCAGTTAACAGTGAGCCGCGAGAAGTCAAAGACGCCTTCTGGGACACTTTAAATGACACAATAAGTACTTGCGATCAAGGTGAAAGAATAATTCTGCTAGGAGATATGAACGGATGGGTCGGCGTCCAACGCCAGGATACAGATACAGAAAGGGTGCTAGGTACTTTTGGGGATCCAAGAAGAAAAAATTATAACGGGGAAAAATTAGTTAGCTTATGCTTAGAAAAGGGCCTATTTATTACAAATACTTGCTTTAGACATAACATGATCCACATGTACACCTGGCATAAAGGAAATAGCCACAGTATAATTGACTTTGTTATTGCGGATGAAAGACTAAGAGAACTAGTTAAAGATACAAGAGTCATGAGGGGTTCCGAATGCAATACTGATCATTACCTTTTAGTCTCCAAAATAAATTTAGGGCGGGGGTGGAGAAGAATGAGAAAAAAAAAACGCGAATAAAGATTGAAAATTTACAGAAACCGGAAGTGCGAATAGACTTTCAAAATAGGTTAAACGAATGTTTAGATGAGACAATTTGGAAGGGGTTATTTAACAATAAAGATATAGAGGGCGCGTGGACTTTACAACGGGACATCATCGTCAAAACTGCGACCGAAGTATATGGTACGGCGGTTGTAGGAAGAAAATCTGGTGATGCATGGTGGAATGATGAAATTGAAGCAGCCCAAAAAGAAAAGAAAGAAGCGCACAACAAAACGCTGAACATGACAGATCTTAGCGATGAGGAGAGAAATAGGCTAAAAAATGCTCAGAAATGCTATATGATATAGACGGGATAGTAGACGCTTTAAAAGACTCTTTTAAAGAACTATTAGGAGGTGAAGATATAGGGCAACAGAACTGCGACATAAAACATAATGCATTAGAAAACTCAATTGAAAAAGTCTGTGTCACTGAAATTAGAGATATAATTAATAACTTTAAAAACGGTAAGGCTGCTGGCATAGACAGTATTAGCGCTGAAATTCTTAAATGCGGTGGCGAGTACATACCTCACAGGTTGTGCGAATTGATAAATTTATGTATTGAGATGGGAGAAGTCCCAGAGGATTGGAGAAAAGCGATTATCGTACCAATATACAAAAGAAAGGGAGATAAAAGCAACTGCAGTAATTACAGAGGTATCAGCTTACTAAGTACCGTAAGTAAAATATACTCAAAAATACTCATTCGTAGGGTAATGAAAATTACAGAAGAAAAGATATGGGAAGCCCAAAGTGGATTTATATCAGGAAGATCATGTACAGATCAGATATTTAGCCTAAGACAGATCACAGAAAAAAGTTTGAGAGTAGGAAAGAAAGTTTTCTGTGCATTTATTGACCTAGAAAAAGCATTTGACAAGGTAAATAGAAGTAAACTTTGGGAAGTCCTTAAAGAGTACGGAGTAAATGGAGGGCTCCTACAAGCAATAAAAACAATATATACAGGTAGTAAAGCGAGCGTAAGAGTAAACGGGAAACTAAGTGACTGGTTCGATATTACGCAAGGCGTGAAACAAGGATGCGTTATGTCCTCATGGCTATTTATCATATTTATGGATAAGTGTCTAAGAATGGCCCTCTTCGACGAAAAAGGTGTAGATCTCGAAACAGTGAACGTACGTGGGTTAGCTTTCGCAGATGACAAGATTATTATGGCAGAATCAATCCAGGACTTGCAAAGAATGTTGAATAAACTTAATACAAGCATGAAGAATACGGACCTCAACATTAACGTAAATAAAACAAAAATCATGGTGTTTGAGGGAAAAAGTGAGAAAAAAATAAGCAACATTGTCCTAAATGATGAGAGATTAGAACAAGTTGACAAGTACGTATATCTGGGTAGCCTATTCACTAGCGACGGAAAAATAGATGGGGAGTTAGATAGGCGCATAAATAAGGGTAAGCAGGTTATCGGTAGAGCAGGGTCCATGCTCAGAAATAAAAACATATCAAAAAAAGCTAAAATGGCCATACATAATTCTATATTCGTACCGACTGTACTATACGGTAGCGAGACATGGACCTGTCAAGAGAAGGACAGGAGTAAAATTAACGCGATTGGCATGAAATCTCTACGCACAATATGCGGAAAAACACTGATGGACAAAGTCCGAAACGAGATAATCCTCAAAGAATGTGGTGCAAAAGAGACAATAGTTGACACATGGGAAAGAAATCAGTTAAGATGGTTCGGACATGTTGAAAGAATGAAAGATGAACGACTAACGAAACAAGTGTATAAAGGTAAAGTAAATGGCAGAATGCCCAGAGGTAGACCGCCAGAAGAATTGTTAGAATCTGTGAATGAGGCACTAATCCGAAGAGACATAAGAAGCCATAGAAACGCGAGAGCTTGCATAAAAAAATGCATGGACGTGAAGGAAACTAGAGTAGTATGCCAGGATAGAAAAGTGTGGCGACAAATAGTTTGTAAACAGAGTGACAATAGAGTGAATGCCAAGTGGGGAACCACACATAACAATTTTGTGAGGCTCTTCACCTGAGGTGATCGCTAGAGAGATTGATAAGCAACCTGGGTCGGAGCAGTGTTGCGGAATGAACGTGTCATTTGAATAAATAACACGAGAATTCCAGATCAATCTAAAATATCTATACCTAACACCTATATACCTTATACCTATATACCCACCATACACACTATTTTCCAACCGATCAAGTCACGCCTACCCCGAAAGGGAAATGGCTTAATGGTATAATGATAATAGTCAAAGAAAATTACTTTAACCAATTAATTACTCTATCCCAAACTTTATTATATCTTGAGAGGTCCCTCCTTAAATTGATAGCCTTGTTACCTTCTCTCTTTATGAATAACATCTCCATGAATTCTCTCTTTTTCTGATTTCTATCATGATAAAGAATTTTAATATCATTCCAATTAAAGTCATGACCATGTTTAATCTTATGTTTTGAAAGGACTGAGTGATATTCATGTTAGCTTTGATTTCAAAAACAAAAGAAATAAAGAAAAATTTGATATAAATACATACATACATACATTGATTAGCAGTTCGAACTCGAAAGTTCATTGCCTCACTACCTGATTCGGGTAGTGTTTCTAGGTGGATATTTACTACCAATGTGGGCCCACCACACCCACGATATAAATACTGAAAAATTGTAAAACTCGCTCTTAAATTTGACTACTAAGGATTGCCATTCACAGATACATTCTTTGAATGTTAAGATAAAACAAATTATTAAGAAATCAAATCAACAAGTTCCCTCCTTTATTATCAAGGAATGTTTTGAAAGGGAAACAAAACTTAATAAAATCGCCCTTAAGGATAATAGAAAACATGATAGAAAATTTTCAAACATTCTCAATGAATAAGGAGATGTACAAAAACTGCATTTAAATATTCATTCAGTTCTTTTTCATGATCAACCAGACCCTTGGTTTCTGAATATTTCTAATGTAATTATACCACACAGAGTTATTGACATTTTGAGATTAGGTGATGATTTTAGCAACAAATTTGGGAGAAAAAACTATATTCAACTACTTGAAATAATTAAAGACATTGAATCAAATATTAAAAAAATACCTGAAAATAAAATTTTCATTTTTTTTTTCATTTATTGAGAAAAAAGCTCACTGGCTATAAAGCACCTTTAGGAGCTGAACAGAATATACACATAAAATAATACACAAAAATGTATAAATGTATAAATATATAGATATAGAGTGTAGTGTACATAATTTTCGAACCCTGGTTAAAATAGAAATGTACATCTAAGGACATTAATCGGTTATAAAAAAAAGCAAGTAAGTTCATGTAAGTATATGCTGCAAGAAGTCACCCAAATCCTATATTAATATAAGACCTAAGCATCCTCCCACAGCACACACTCCCATGAACTCTTGGCACTCTTGGTAAACTTATCTTAAGATATAGGTAGACAATAGAAAAAAAAACATCAGCACACCTCATGGAATAAAAAATAATAATAAAGGAACTGTATATAATAAAAATAGAAATCAAGATTAAGGCTAAGTCCACAGAGTTATATTAAACAGAGGTGTACCCATAAATTTTAGAAATTCAGAGAACATATTTTTGAATGCAAATACTGTGAGCGCATTACGAATATTACTCATGAATTTAGATCACAATTTATGGGTTTATCTAATGATTTTTTAAATAATGATAATCCAAAAACTTGGTTAGAAAAATAATCAAATGAGGGTTTAATTGAAACAATAATTTTCTTAAAAAATCATCCAGAATTAATGATCACTAAATCAGACAAAGGAAGTGTTACAGTAGCGATTCATAGGGATGTTTATATTAAAAAAATGTTGCATATCTTTAATGATGAAGATAGTTTTCAACTGATTCCTAATAATCCCACCATAATGCTTCAAAAAGGGACTTTTGAAATTTTAGACAGAATGAGAAATAATAAATATTTAGGTCATAATATTGAAAGATGTGATATTGATACATCGAGTACTAATCTCTCATTAGCCTATGGACTTGTTAAAGAAAATTGGATGAATTATTGAGTCAAATTATTAAAAAAATCAATACAAATCTCAAAAACATCAATTAAAAATAGTCATGCTTCCTTAAAACTAATTGGCAATGTGATAATACCTTTAGACTATTTGTCTCTTTTGATGTAATAGCTATGTTTCCAAATATCCCTTACGGAAGAGTCGAAATTGCCATACAAAAACGTTGGGATTTTATTAAAATTAATACCAATTCCGAAAAAACATTTTCTTGATGCGATAAAATATGTTTTTCATTCAGCATACTTCAAATTTAATAATAATTTTTATAAACAAAGGTTTGGAACTCCCATAGGATCTGTTTTATCTCCTATTTTAGCTGAAATTGTCATGGAAGATTTAGAGAATGAAGTTTTCCAAAAAATCAATTTTAATATTGATTTTTATGCAAGATATGTTGATGATTCAGTACTTAGTGTACATAAAAATAATGTTGACATTCTTCTTAATGCTTTTAATAGTATACACCCTAGATTACAATTTACTGTTGAGATTGAAACTGAAGGTGAATTAAATTTTCTAGATTTGACTTTAATTAAAACTGATGAAAGACATATTATTACTGACTGGCATAGGGAAAAGATTTCTTCAGGTAGAACACTTAGTTTTCTTTCAAATCACTCTATTCAAAATAAAATAGGAATCATTACAAATTTGATTGATAGAGCCCTTAAATTATCACATCCAGTGTTTTGTCGATACTTATTTTGTTCTGTTTGAATTCACTTGCACC
The DNA here is from genome assembly GCA_932195095.1 of Andricus curvator. Taxonomy (NCBI): domain Eukaryota; kingdom Metazoa; phylum Arthropoda; class Insecta; order Hymenoptera; family Cynipidae; genus Andricus; species Andricus curvator. The sequence continues at coordinate 158,427 of CAKNYM010046064.1, forward strand.
ATGTGTATTAAAACTATTTCGTTTTATTTCGAATCACTTACCGATGAGAGATAGGCACATATAAATGAAACCGAGCAAACTTTAACTCAAAATTGATTTTATTTAACACTTAAGGAAATCGATGTGTACAGAAGCACAGTTAGTGGTACAATAGGCACGACCCTTGATCGCTCACCTGAATCCCCCCCTTCTTCCTTAACGTAGAAGAAAGAGAAGAGGGGAATTTTTCGTATCGTGCCCCCAGGTCACCAAACCCGACCTTGATAATGTATCGCTTGTGTAAGTCTTGAATTAAACAATAATTAAATTTAATTAATGAGGATCGTACGACGATCCATCCTCCCCCCCTTGTTAAAGAGGATTAGGATTGCTAACAAGAGTAGTAGCATACAAAGTATCGTTGTTTTCACTGACACAATCGAAAAATCGTGAATTTAATCACATCTTTTAAATAAAAGTAAATTCTACATTATCTTGTCGAAGTCGCTACTAGAATTAATAGGCAAAGGTGCCAAACGTCTCACGTTCCTTATAAATTCACCCTTGGCTGTTTTTATCTTGGCTGTTCTCACGATTCCATCCGCGCCAGGATATGTTTCAACTACTCGGCCTAACACCCACTGTAGTGGCGGAAGGTTGTCCTCCTTCAGGATCACAATACAGTCCTCCTTTAGTTGATGTTCTCCCTTTGTCCATTTATGTCGAATATTCAGCTCATTGAGATATTCTTTGTGCCATCTCTTCCAAAAATCCTGGCGCATTTTCTGAATGTGTTGCCACCTTGCTGCTGCAGGTGGTGTCGTTGAACTTACATCCAGTTCCGGTAGATTTGTGAGTGAGTCACCTATAATAAAATGACCAGGAGTGAGAGCAAGAATGTCGTTTGGGTCCGAAGATATGGGTGTTATAGGACGCGAATTTAAAATCGCTTCAACTTCGACAGCAAACGTATAAAACTCTTCAAAGGTAAACAAAACATCACTTATAACACGCCTAAAATGGTGTTTAAAGGTCTTTACCGTTGATTCCCATATTCCTCCGAAGTGGGGTGATAAGGGAGGAATAAACTTCCAATCGATTCCTTGATCGCCAAGAAAATTACCGACCCGTTCGTTGTGTTTATCAGATTGAATGAGTTTCTGAATTTCCCGTAATTCATTATTCGCCCCTTTGAAATTTGAACCGTTGTCGGAGTATAGAACTCGGGGCCTTCCACGCCTTGCTACGAGTCGACGTAGGGCAGCCAAAAATCCCTCCGTGGTCATATCGCTAACGACTTCAAGGTGTACTACCTTGACGACAAGGCAAATAAATACAGCGACATAAACCTTTACCCTTGATCGATTATAATTCTTTTTCTCTTTTATGTAAAACGGACCGCAATAGTCCACTCCGATATTGCAAAACGGACGCGCTTGAGTTGTTCTTACGCTTGGTAAGTTTCCCATCGTGTATTCGGCTGTCGAAGGATTAGCTCGAAAACACTTAACGCATTTACGTATGATTTTTTGCACTTGATTTCGGCCATCGAGGGGCCAAAATCGTCGGCGTAAGGCATAAAGCGTTGTTTGCACACCCGCATGCTTACTGCGTACATGTTCGTCCTGCACGATCAAGTCAGTAACATGATTTGAACGGGGCAAAAGCACGGGATGTTTTTGCGAATAAGAAATTGAGGAATTTTTCAATCGACCTCCTACTCTAATTATTCCATTTCGATCGATAAAGGGATCAAGTGAAGTGAGTTTACTTGTTTTGTTAACTCTTTCTCCTTTTTCTAAACCTTGAATTTCTTGAGCGAAATTTATCATTTGTGTTGCGCGGATTATTTGATTTTCGGCCCTAGCTAACTCTTGGACATGTAAAGGGCCCTTTTCCCATGCTTGCTCTTTCCAGCGAAGACAATATGCGATAATTCGTTTTGCCTTAGTGTATGACGAAAATTTTTCAAAAAAATCGGCTTGTGGAAGTACAGTTGCACAGAACTCTTTTTTCAATCCTGGCATTTTTCTTGCTGACTGAACTTTTGTAGTGGGCCACGTTGATTCTTCATCAAGGAGCCAGCTTGGTCCAAATTTCCAGAGGATATTTTTCGTGAATCTTTCAGGCATTTGACCTCTTGATAGCGCATCAGCTGGATTTTCTTCAGATCTCACGTGTCTCCAATCACCAGTATTAGTCTTTTCTTGTATCTCAGAAACTCGGTTGGCTAGAAACGTCTCTAATCGATGTGGAGAGGTGTTAATCCAGAAATATACTATAGTAGAATCAGTCCAAAAAATAGTTCTGTTTACAGTGGCATTGATGCTTTTTTCTATTGTTGCATACAGTTTTGCAAGTAGCTGGGCACCGCAGAGTTCTAATCTTGTGATTGAGACTGTCTTTAAAGGGGCTACTCTAGATTTGGCGCAAAGTAATTTACTTTCAGAGCGACCTTGACAATTTGTTGATCTGATATAAATGCAAGCACCATAGCCTTTCTCACTAGCATCGCAGAAGCCGTGCAACTGAATGTTAATCGCTCCCGCTATGAGCACCTTTCGATCAAAGCTCAAATCATTAATAAAGGCTAATTCAGATCTAAATTCTACCCAGTTCTTTTGTATTGTGCTAGGTACCGATTCGTCCCACTCCAGTCTCAATTCCCAGAGTTTTTGCATCATTATCTTAGCAAATAACGTGATTGGTCCCAATAGACCCAACGGGTCGAAGATTTTGGCAATCTCAGACAATATTATCCGTTTGCTAATATTGATATTGACGAAAGAAGGATTCACAGAATAAATGATCTCGTCCTTCAATGAACTCCATGAAACCCCCAGTGTCTTCAGTGCTTGATTGTCACTGAATTGTAGTTTTTGATTGACATTGCCGTCTGGAATTCCTGGTAATAGTCTCCTATCATTTGATGCCCATTGTCGTATATTTAAACATCCAAGTTTCAAAAGTTTGATTAATTCGTCTCGAATTTGTCTTCCTTCTTTTATAGTTCTAGCGCCCGTAATAAGGTCATCTACATATAGATCTCGTTTCAGGATGATCGCTGCCTTCGGATGATTGTGACATTCCTCCTCTGCTAATTGTCGTAATGCACGTATTGCAAGGTATGGAGAGGAACTCATTACAAATGTAACCGTGTTTAGTTCAAAACATTGAACATTTTTTCCATCAAGTTTCCACAGAATTCGTTGAAACTTCCTGTCTTTTTCTCTGACTTCAAATTGTCGATACATTTTTTCAATATCGCCTGTCAGCACATAGTTGTGGAAACGAAATCGAAGTATGTGCGTCAACAGATCATCCTGAATTGTAGGTCATACCATCAGTATATCATTTAAAGAAATGCCGGACTCAGATTTTGCTGATCCGTCAAACACGACTCTTATCTTTGTTGTTTGACTCTCTTCTTTGAGGACTGCATGATGTGGTAGATAAAAGCCAAATTCTTCTTCATTGCACACTGGCGACATGTGTCCGAGTTCCAGATATTCTTTAATGATTTTAGAATATTGGCTTTGTAACTCCGGATGATGCCTAAATCTTCGCTCCAGCGCATTAAGACGTTTCATTGCACTGTTTCGTGATCCCCCCAATCTCTCAGGATTATCGCGAAAAGGTAGGGCTACCACATATCGGCCTGAAGGCTTGCGAGTCGTGTGTGCTAGGAAATGCTCTTCGCACTTGATCGCTTCAGCTGAGAAGTGACTTTGTCTGGATTCCACTTCTAACTCTCAAAACTTGGAAATTTCAGACCGTAATTCTGCAAAGTTACATCCCACCAAACGTGTATTCTCAATAGGTTGGGAGGCAACGTTACCACCTATGACCCACCCTAACTGAGTTTTCTGGAGAATTAAATCATCACACCGTTGAGATAGGTCAATTTGCCCGACACAAAGCATGGACAGCGATGGTCCAGATCCAATAATCACATCGACTGGTGCTGGCTTATTGAATTCCGGATCAGCAAGTTGTATGTTCAAGGACAGTTTAATGGAATCGCGTTGAATTATTTCGTTTGGTATGAAATCTGCTATGCGTGGAATTGTGAAAAAGCTAAGTGTTTTTTTATAATCGTTATGTATCGATTGAATCGTAAGTCTTACTACAGCTCTTGCAGCTGTCGTAAGATTGTTTACTGCACCCACAGGGACAAAGCAACTCTTTTTAGGCAATCGTAGTGCCGTAGCTAATTTTTCCGTTATAAAATTAGCAGAGGAGCATGTATCAAGGAGAGCTCGACATCCTACAGGTCGTCCCTCTTTGTCCAACGAATAGATCATCGCACTTGTCAACAACTGATTCATCGGAATGCTCGCCGTTGAAGAGAAGCATCGCTTTCTGTCCGCCGTGGAATTCGCCTGCTACGCTCGCAAGTTTGAAGTCTCCTGATGCAGAAGTGTGTTGTGTTTCTGCTTACAAACCATGCAATTGCCAAATTTACAATCTTCTCGTTTGTGATTGTGTCGCATGCAATTAATGCAAAGCGAGGCATCTTTGACTATCTGAATTCTGTCCGGAACCGACAACTCACGGAATTTTTCGCACCGAAATACGGGATGAGTTTTACATCTACATGCTGGACACGGCGTCATAGCTGATGTCAGGAATAATGATTTTGAGTTTTTTTGACTTCCGGAAGTTGAAGGTCTATTTGTCGTTTCCCTAAATGCAATTGTATCCTGCTTCTCTCGCTGAGATATACGAGCTGCTGTTCGGTACATGAATTCTAATATGTCATCTAGTTTCGGAAATACATTTCGTTTTAAAGTTTCATCCCATTTTTCTAATGTGGTTTTGTGGAATTTTTCCTCTAAGTTTTGGACGACAATTTCTTCTGAAACCTTTACCCCCAAAGAAGCCAATGACAACATGTGTTGTTGTGTTTCGTCAGCTAGCTTTATTAATCCCTCAGATGTCTGTTTCTCTTGGACAGGTAGTCTCAAAAGTAAGCTTAGATGTCGAGAGACTATTAGGCGCTTATCTGCGTATGTCTTTTCTAACAATTCCCACGCACGAGTGTAATTTTCTTCTGTTATGGAAAATACGGAAATCTTTCGCGCTGCTTCACCCTGTAAGGATGACTTTAAGTATTGTAGTTTTTCGACGTTGCTTAAATCGGTTTGATTGTGTATCAAGGATATGAATGAGTCCTTGAAGGCAAGCCATTCTTCGTAACGACCGATAAATGTTGGAAGAGTGGCTTGTGGCAATTTAATTCGACGCTTCATTATAGTAGATTCTGCTACATTTGATGAATTCCCATCTAGAGTGTGTTCTATATTACCCACCGGTTGACCGCTGCCTCGCGCGACAACCAAAAGATGTTGACCTTCTGCTAGAGTTTCGAAATAATCATCCTGAATGGCATATCGATCGAGAACAAGATCTATGTGAGGGGTGTCTGTATCCAAAACTTCAATCTCCTCTTGTATGTCGTCAAAAGTTTCATACGCGCTTATTAGTTTTTGAATACGTAAATTTAACTTAATAGCATCTGGCTGTTCTTCGCGATATTTTAGCAAGAAATCTTTGAAATTGGATATTTGCCCCTTAATCGTATTTTTTTTTTATTTAGAATCAAAAGTCGAGCGTTTGCCATTGTTGTCGCAATTTTTATAAAAATGAATATATTAACTTATCGTGGAACGAGCTCACCCTGTGTCTAGTTGAAGCTGCAATCCTTTGGAAGGCTCCAATAAATCCGGCTCGATTGGACCATGTTTTGTCGATACTTATTTTGTTCTGTTTGAATTCACTTGCACCATGTTTTATTAAAACTATTTCGTTTTATTTCGAATCACTTACCGATGAGAGATAGGCACATATAAATGAAACCGAGCAAACTTTAACTCAAAATTGATTTTATTTAACACTTAAGGAAATCGATGTGTACAGAAGCACAGTTAGTGGTACAATAGGCACGACCCTTGATCGCTCACCTGAATCCCCCCCTTCTTCCTTAACGTAGAAGAAAGAGAAGAGGGGAATTTTTCGTATCGTGCCCCCAGGTCACCAAACCCGACCTTGATAATGTATCGCTTGTGTAAGTCTTGAATTAAACAATAATTAAATTTAATTAATGAGGATCGTACGACGATCCATCCAGTATTCCATAATTCATCATTTTAGTTGAAAAATCTTTTTTTTTTCAAATTCAGCAACTATTAATAAAAAAATAAAATAAATAAATAGCAACTATTTTGTTAACATTTTTTAAAATTATTTTTTCAACTAAAAATTTAACTATTCCATGTTTACTTGAGCATGTATCTTCTTCAGTTGAAAATTCGACTATTTTGTTGAAAATTCATGTACTTTATTGAAAATTATTCTTTTTTGGTAGAAAATTAATTTTTTAGGTTCAAAATTAGTTTTTCTTGTGATTGAAAATTATTTTTTTAACTGAAAATTGAACTATATCATGTTTGGATGAATATTAATCTTCTTTAGTTAAAAATTGAAATACATGCTGGTTTGAAAATTTCTGTATATTGTTGAAACTTATGTGTGTCTTTCGTGGTAGAATATGAATCTTTTTGGTGATTAATTCACCTTTTTGGTCGAAAATTCAACTATTATGTTAAAAATTCCATTAAAAGTTAAAATATTTGGTTGAAAATTCATTTATTTTGTTAAAGATTATCCTGTTTTCGTAGAAAAATTATTATTTTTATTGAAAATTAATTTTTCTTCTGTTAAAAGTTAGTGTTTTTATTATAAATAAATTTTTTTTAACTGAAAAGTTAACTTAATTTTTTGTCGACATTTTTTTTCCATAGACATTTAATCTTTTTGGTAGAAAATTCATTTGTATGGTTGAAAATTCAATTATTTCGCTGTGAATATATTTTATTTGTTTGGAAAATTATTCCTGTAACTAAAAATTAAACTATTCTACTTTTTGTTGAAAATTACTCTTTTTTAATTGAACATTCATCTATTTTGTTGAAAATTTATCTTTTTTTTTGGTAGAAAATCAACATTTTTGGTTAAAAATTTCATTAAAAATAAAAATATTTGTTTGAAAATTCGTTTTTTTTTGTTGAAAATGAATTTTTTAAATTAAAAGTGTAGCTATTTCATTTTTGCTAGAAACTTGATCTTTTTCAGTTAGAAATTCACTTATTTTGTTGAAAACTTTTTTTTTTTAATTCGGCTTTATAACTTAAAAACTCTACATTTTAGATGAGATTTTTTTTTCTTTATTGATTGAAAAATCTTTCTTGGTTGAAAATGTAATTCTCCTATTGAAAATTTGTATTTTTTGGTTTGATTTAGCAGCTTTTTCTTTTTATTGGATGAAAATTAATTATTATTACTGAAAATTTGATAATAAAATTTAAAATTAATAAATCGTAATCAACTGAAACCGAAACTCTTAATTATGTGCGTAAAGTTGGCAACATTCTTTTCTTCGAGTTTTCGATATTTTCGTGACACACCTATTTTTTAAAGAAAGAATCATAATATTCTTTGTTCTTTATAATCATTATATATTGTAAAAAATTGATTTCCATATATAATCTCCTGATGCAAACTGTTGAACCCGGGCCCATAAATTTTGAGTCGAGTCCGGGTCTTGTATATCTCTGCTTTTTCTACGTGATGGTTTTCTGTTTCTTTTAATCATGAAGTTGCAAGCAATTCAAACAATACACCCTGCGCATTATTTTAGTTCGCTAGTACGTACCACTTTTCAATCTGAAGTTGGCCAAGTAAAATAGTACGAACGGTGGCTTCAAAACAAGACAATTTCGTATCATAATAGGACGCCAAAAAAATGATGCTCAATCAAATTGAACCATAGTTTTTACAGTGTAGGGAGGCCTATAAGAAGGTCTACAAAGTGATAGGAATGCTCCATGCATTATTGTGTAGGGATAGTGGCCTAAGCGACGCTAAAAAATTGATTATTATAAAAACTATCATTATCATTAATATTATCAATATGGAGTAATACGTGCAATCAAACTATGGAAAGTTGCAGATAGTACAAAACAAATGCCTAAAGATGATAGATGATACCGCTAAGATTAAGGACCTACACAAGAGATATTCAATAAACGCTATTAAAGAACAGATTTATAAACTACCCAAAATCTTCTTTGAGGAACAGATTGCACACATTGATCTGATTAAAGATATCCCTAGTATTATTCATGAAACAGTTCATTTTAGAATTGAACACAAACTTCCACATCATATTCTCCTACCATAATATAATCCTGCGAAGTATCTAGCTCGCTCTCCTTGTACATAGTGTATATAGTTAATAAGATAAGATAGGATTAGACTCTCATTATTCCAGATTAGGTTTATATAAGTTTTTTGACTACGACATAACTACAATGTAAACATGCTTATAATGTAACTGAATATGATCAATAAATACACTTTTGAAATGAAATGATGAAACTTCAGTTTCAGATTAGCCCAAAAGAAGTGAACAGCAATGTTCACGAAACGTCGGCAAGATTCGTAGTTTTGCACATGATTGAAACCCGAAACACCTCCTTTTGGTATCATTATTTATTCTTTTTAGCAACGTTAGATGATGCTGCAGAAAACAATGAAAATGAGAATAACCTCAAAACACAAGACACACAACCGAGCTTCACCTATAAGGAGAAAAATACGAATATTTCCTTATATTCGAGGGTCAGGTGCTTTTCCAGGCTGAAAATTTCGTCCATGCACTGAAGTCGTTGATTGCAATCTATTTCGTTCTTAACAAAGCGTATCCAAAAAATTTCGGGTGCACACTGCAATTTCTTCAAATGTATTTTTTAAATATCTCGGCTCCGGACACAATATGTAGAGCAAGAAACAAAACGTGTAAAAACAAGGAATTTACCTTAAGCAAGGCTTTGAAAAAAATAACTTTAACAAAACTTAAACAAGTATGATATGAGGCTTCTCAGTTGAAACAGACTGTTTATTTTGAAATTAATTTTTCCCACATTTGTGGAATTTAGAAATAAGCCAAATTTTGTTCTTTAGAACAGGGCTTCTGCATTCTATGAGAATGCATTTAATAATAGTTTAGTGAATTCAGCAATAATATACCTTATTTTATAAAGACTCAGAATTTAATGTATTCTGCAGGGCAAAGCAACAATTTACTAAAACCACAGTCGCAATTATGAACATTATTTTATAGAGTAAGCGGCGTGTAAATCATAATTCTTTAGTTATGCTAAGAAATTCTACAGAAATCTTAATTTCTTAATTGTAAAGCAGAGTGATCAATAAAGGCTGTTTTCGAGCACAGAATAAGAAAAAATTGTTTTTTTTGTGGAACTCAAAACTATCAAAAATGTGAACTACCTTGTTTGATCGTTTATTTTGAATGGTTATTGCGTCAAAATATTGAATTAAACTAAACAAATTACGGACAAGCTAGTTTGAAGCTTTTTGTACTTTTCCAATCTCATAAACAATTTTTTCCTTCTAATTCTGATCCCAAGAACATGCTTTATTGACCCTCCTCATTTTGAAGGATAGTCAACATCGACCCAAATTAACCAATCTTCCTCATAGCTTGTATTTATCCGTGATCCGAAAAATGGAAATCCAGCTTTTAGGCCAGTTGCATAAGAAACTGTTCCATCGATATTTGTTATTTTAAGGAACCAAAATTTAGTGACTTTACCATCATAGTATGAATAGTACTATCCGTACAATGTCGTTTTTATTTGATCGAAATTCGTATTTGGGAAATGCTGTTTGCTGTTATTCCTATTTTATTTTTTTCTTTCGTTTCGAAAAGATATCGGTAATAATCGGACCCACTCTGAAAATGGTAAAATTGCCAAAATTTTTGTTTACAGTGTACGATAAAATATTATGTACTCCGAGGTTCGTCGTTAACCTTCATTTTTTTATAGGGTGCAACTTCATATTCAATTAGATATACAATGTAAGATAAAGGAATCTGAAGTTGCACCTTACAAAAAAGTAAATTTTAATGATGCATCACTGACTTTTGGCTCCCAAAATAGTTGAACTTAAGATTAAAAAATGTTAATTTAGCTAAAAACAACTTTTATCTTTGAAACTATATATTTTTTGACACGTTCATTTAAATAATTTCAACCTAGGCTGGTTCGAGTCTCAATTTTCCAATATTTTGAATGATTCTACTTACAAAGTCGTAGATTCAGTTTCTGCACAGATATTTGTATTTAAAGTGAAGTATGAATTTTCAAACGGTCAAAGGAAATGAATCAAAACTTTCAGTCGGTAGTGCATTATCATCATTTGAGACCTGTTTTACTCTATTTTAAAATTCTCAAAATAGTGACAGACTTGTAAGAATAAATAACAGAAACAAATTTTATTTGGTACCTGATAATACAAAATTTGGTATCAAATTGGTATGAAATCCTTTATCAAATATAATTTTACAAAAGGAATGAAGAGAGACAAGTTATACAGAATGACCACCAGGTAATTTTATCACTTAATGAGATTCAAATTAAAATTTCCAAAATTCTGACGTCCGCACTGATTTATTGAATAGGTACGAAAATTTGTTGAGCATCATCTACAGCTTCGAAATCTGCCTTAGCAACAGTAACATGTTCAATATACATGCACAATAGTATTCTGTTATTGCCTCTCGTCCGGTTTTAGCTTTATCAATGAGTACGAAAATGTGATGATTTTTGCCACTGCGGTACCTGGATTTTATGTATACTTTGACAAGTAAAAGATCTTCAACTAAAATCCCATACCTAGCATTGTCTAGAGTTGCCGTTCGGTATTTCGGATTCGGTTCGAACTTCTGGACCAAAAAATCGCGTCTTTCTGATGCTCTGCATAATACGAGATCACATTATGTAACTGATATGGCCTGAGAATGAGATAATACTAATCGTTTATTGTCAGTTCAGGAAATTGAAGTTGTCGGTTATTTTCCTTATTGTCAATATTGGATCAGCCATTGTTAATTTTTGAAATCTGACCGCGGATTCGTAATCGGCGACCCCAAAAACCCATGTATTTGTATTTATTCATGAAAAGTTCCTAGGACTAGATAGCCATATAAGGAACAGGTGATACATATTACAAATTCCAAATAGGTATTCAATAAGAGTAAAGAAATAAACTATAACACACATAATTATATGTGGTCTATTACCAGTAATACTGTAAATGTACATACGCAAATATACATACTTGAAAGTAAATACATTCATGTGCACGCTTATACAGGTTTTTAACTCAAGAATTTAAGTGTTACCAATGTATAATTTCGAGAGTAGGATTTGCAGTTTCAAATAAGTAACCAAAAAGGAGTTTTATGAAGTGATATTGTGAAGGTGCATTTCTAATTGTTGTCGGTTGATCTTTGTCAATAAAATCGAAGAGGTTAAAAAGATAGTGCGGAGCTTCATTTCTAAATAGGATATAAAACAAGTTACTCATAAAAAATTGTCTTCTTCACTGTTAGAAATTTCTGTAGGAATTTTCAGAGACGCGTCACTAAAGCTTTATGCAGAAACCGTTTCTAAATTTTCCTAAACTGTAACAGAAATTTCAGCAACGGTAACTACATACAACTTCAGTAACATGTTTCAGAAAATTCTGTTACAGTTTAGGAATTTTCAGTTACTGTAACTGAAAATTTCAAGGGGTTAAAAAATTTTTTCGGTTCATTAATTATAATATAAGATGTGTAGTCTATATTTGTCCTGAGAATATAAATAGTA
>CAKNYM010046065.1:1881-18939 GCA_932195095.1 Andricus curvator
TAAACTTACTGAAAAGTATGTTCAAAACAATTTAAGCCACGTACAGTCTATGGCTTTAGAAACAAGACTAGAAACTTGTTACTGATATTATATTAGTTTAACGAATTCAGTCCTCTAGTTCCAAATGTAAATCAGATATTAGGTATCCGGAACAAATCGACAATTCCCTGTTCATAGAAACCATGAATATACTGTTATATGGAGAATCCGTATTGACATTCTCCAAGTTCATTAGATATCATGCAATATTCCGAAAAGCTGATAGACAAAGTCTGTCCAGAACAAATCAAAAGACCGCTGTTCACAGAACTCATCAATATGCTGACGTGAGGGCAATCCGTGTTGATGTTATCCAAGTTCAATACATTTCATGCAGTCTTCAGAGAATATGATAGCCATTCGCTTTCGGTCGTTATATCCTTTCTAATTAATACGTACCTAATTCGCACCTTATAAGAACCTATGTATACTAACTGAAAAATATGTCTAAAAAAATTTTAGCAGGCAGCCAATGAGTCCATGGCCTAAAGAAATCTAACATCCTATTATTAATACTATGTATATTCCGCTAACGACTTTACATACCTAATTTCACGTAATTATATTATCTCATGTGCGGACCAAAATCGGCTGATCACTGTTCATAGAACCCACCAACATGCTGACGTGCAGGGAATCCACATAGATATTCTTCAAGGTCAATACATGTCATGCGTAATTATATTATCAGGTGATTGTATTATCACTTAGATTATCACTGAAAGTCGTCAGCGGAATACATTATTATTTATGGTATGTTGGGTATTTCCAAATCCATAAACAGATTGACTCTCTGCTTAAATATTTTTATACATATTTTTCAGTAAGTATATATAAGTTCTGAATTACGATTCAAAAACGATATAATGGCTTAATTCGATGCGCTATGATCTTACTTGAAGATTGCATAATATTTATTAAACTAGGAAAATATCACAGCAGCTTCCCCGTACGTCAACATATGGATCGGTTCTATTAATAGCGATCTTTTGGTTCGTTCCGCATAAGTGATATTATAATTACACTTGAAATTACAGACTTAATGTCGTCAGCGGAATATAATATTACTAATGGAATATTAGGCATTTCCAAATCCATAGACAGATTGACTCTCTGCTCAAATACTTCTACACATATTTTTCAGTAACTATATATAGGTTCTTGTAGGGTCCGCATTAGATACGTAAGATTGTTTAGCAGGTCGCTCACCGCTGACAGATATTAATAATTGAAAACGCTATGATCATTTAATTCGAATCGCTATGATCTTCATTCAAAATTGTATAACATGTTTTGAACTTGTAGAATATCAATACGGATTCCCTGTACGTCAGTATATTGATGAGGTATATGAACAGCGATCTTTCGATTTGATCTGGATATGTGATAATATTATTACGTTAGAAATTCGAGAATTAAAATCCTTAGCGGAACATAATATTAGTAATAGGATGCTGGGTTGGGTGACGGACAACTGTGCACGGATCAATTGTGTATGAACCCATCTGTGCACGTCGGTGGCCACAGGTACAACTGTGCACGTTGTTGGCCACATACACAACTGTGCATCGGGCCATCTGTGCACGTCTCAATTTTGAGGTGCACCGCTGTGAGACTCCCATATGTGCACTTCTCAATATGCGCGGGGTATAACTATGCACGGAGCAAGTGTGCATGAGCCCAACTGTGCACGTCGAGGGCTGATGGGACAAATGTGCACGAGCACATATGGGAAACTCCGAACTGTGCACGTCTTAATTAATACCATCAGTAGGAGTGTGCAAAAAGCTTTAAAGCTCGGGACGAGTCGGACTCAACTTTTTCTGGCCGGGGTCGTATTGTCCCGGGTACTCGAACATTTCGAGAACACGACCTGTTTTGGGTTTTCTTGCTTGAATCCCGTGAAATCAAATCGAACATCGGGCTTTGGGCTTTTTGCAAACCACTAACGATCAGGTTGTCAACTTACAAGTCCGGAACTTACGGTATCCGGAACGAATCGAAATTTCCCTTTTCATAGAAACCATGAATATACTAATATATGGAGTATTCGTATTGACATTCTCCAAGTTCATTACATGTCATACAGTCTTCAAAGAAGGTGATAGCGATTCACATTAAATGATTATGTCGTTTATAATTAAAATAACTGCCAGTGGTGAGCGATCTGCTAAACACCCTCACGTACCTAATTAAAACTTAATAAGAACCTACATATACTTACTAAAATATATTTGTCAAAACTTTTAAGCAGGCAGCCGATGAGTCTATGACTTTGGAAGAACCTTCTAGAATATTGCATGACATCTATTGAACTTGGAGAATATCAATACAGCTTCCCCCTACGTCACCATATTTGTGGGTTCTATTAATAGCGATCTTTTGACGGACAACTGTGCACGGATCAACTATCAGCCCATTTGTGCACGTCGGTTTCTTTAAATTTCGTATATTCCTTGAATTCCGCAAACTGCTTAAGTTCCGAAGTTTTGTGAATTCCGTGAAGTATGTAAATTCTTGGAATTCCGTGTATTTCTTGAATTCCTTTAAATTTTTAAATTTCTTGAATTCTTTGAATTCCGTGCATTTCTTATATTGCCTGAAGTATCTAAATTACGTGGATACCTTGAATTCCTTGAAGTCTACAAATTAAGAGAATTACGTAATTTCGTTGCATTTTTAAATTCCGTAAATTCTATGAATTCCATAAATTCCTTCAATTCCGTAATTTCTTCGATTTCCGAAATTTCTGGAATTTCTTAAGTACTTTGAATTCCATGAAACCCTTGAATCCCGTCAAACCAAATCACTTTTCGCATTTCGGAACCCGAACTTTCCGGGTACCTTTCGGATAACCAAATCGCTTCGAGAACTCAAAATTTTCAGGTACTAGAACTTTTTCGTGAACTCGAACCTGTCCGGAAACCCGAAGTTTTCCGAGGCTGGTCATGGGACACTTCCAACTGTGGATGTGCACAGTTGAAAGTGTCTCATCTGTGAATGACAATGTTGGTTGGGTACTATCTGTGCACGTGCACAGTTGTACCGCCGGCCCTCGACGTTCACTGTTGGGCTCATGCACAGTAGCTTCGTGCACAGTTGTAACCCTCGCAAATTCAGGCGTTCCCCGTTGGGAGTATCCGGTCTGTACACGTGAACCGTTCGTAGGGTACCATCTGTACACATCGACAATTAGACGTGCACAGTTGAAAGTGTACCATCTCTGCACGTATACATTTGGATTTGCACAGATGGCCTAATGCACAGATGAGCCTGTGGCCAACAACGTGCACAGTTGTGCCTGTGGCCATCGACGTGCATAGATGGGCTCGTGCACAGTTGCTCCGTGCACAGTTGTACCCTCCCTATATAGGTTCTTGTTAGGTCCGAATTAGATACGTAAGGGTGTTTAGCAGGTTGCTCTCCGCTAGCAGTTATTATTAATTCAAAACGCCATAATCACTTAATTTGAGTCGCTATGATTTCTCAGTGAAGATTGAATGACATGTATTAAACTTGGATAATATCAATACGGATTTTCTGTACGTCAGTATATTGATGGGTTCTATGAACAGCGATCTTCTGATTTGTTCCAAATACGTGATCTTATAATTACACTTGAAATTAGAGACTTAAAGTCGTTAGCGGAATACCATATTACTTATGGAATGATAGGTCTTTCCAAATCCATAGACATATTGACTCTCTGCTTAAATGTATTTACACATATTTTTTAGTAAGTATATATATAGGTTCATAGTGGGTCCGCATTAGAGACGAAAGTGTGTTTAGCAGGTCGCTCACAGCTGGCAGTGATTATTAATTCATAACGCCACAATCATCTAATTTAAATCGCTATCAGTTTCATTGAATTTTTCATTACGTGTATCAAACTTGTAGATTATCAATACGGCTTCCCCGTACGTCAGCGTATTGATGGATTCTATTGAATGCGATCTTGTCAATCGTTCCGGATATGAGATAATATAATTAAGTTTGAATTTAGAGATTCAAAGTCGTTAGCGGAATATAATATTAGTAATTGGATGTTAGGTTTTTGCAAAGTCATAGATTTACTGAGTGCTTGATTATATGTTTTTGCACGTTATTTTTCAGTTAGTATATATATATATATATATATATATATATATATATACATATATAGTTTCTTCTTAGGTCCAAATTAGATACGTAACGGTGTTTAGCAGGTCGCATACAGACTGCAGTTATTATCAATTAAAAACGCTATAATTATTTGATTCGTGTCGCTATGATTTTACTTGAAGATTGCATGAAATTTTTTGAACTTGGAAAACATCACTACGGATTCCCCATATATTAGCATATTGATGGTTTCTATGAACAGTGATCTCTTGATTTGTTCCAATCACATGATCTCATAATTACGCTTGGAATTAGAGACTTAAAGTCGTTAGCGGAATATAATATTACTAATGGAATATTAGGTCTTTCCAACCCATAGACAGATTGATTGTCTGATCAAATCTTTTACACATATTTTTCAGTAAGTATATATAGGTTCTCAGTGGGTCCGCATTGCATACGTAAGGGTGTTTAGCAGGTCGCTCGCCGCCTGCAGTTATTATGATTTAAAAACTCCACAATCGCTCAGTTCGAGTCGCTATGATCTTCTTTAAAGATTGTATGACATGTATTAAACTTGTAGAATGTCAATACGGCTACCTCGTACAACAGCATATTGATGGGTTCTATTAACAGCGATCTTTTGAGTCGTTCCGCATACGTGATATTATAATTACTCTTGAAATTAGACAGAGTCCTTAGCGTAATATAATATTAGTCATGAAATGCTAGGTTTTTTCAAACCCATAGACAGATTGGCTCGCCGCTCAAATGTTTTCACACATATTTTTCTAGTAAGTATATATAGGTTTTTATTAGGTCCGAATTAGATACGTAAGGGTGATTACCAGGTCGCTCTCCGCTAGAAGTTATTATTAATTAAAAACGCCATAATCCCTTAATTGGTGTCGCTATAACCTCTCAGTGAATATTGCATGACATGTATAAAACTTGGAGAATATCAATATGGATTTTCTGTACGTCAGTATATTGATGGATTCTATGAACAGCGATCTTGTGATTTGTTCCAAATACGTGATCTTATAATTACACTTGAAATTAGAGACTTAGTCATTAGCGGAATACAATATTATTTATGGAATGTTAGCTCTTCCTAAATCCATACACAGATTGACTCTCTGCTTAAATATTTTTACACATATTTTTCAGTAAGTATATATAGGTTCTGAATGGGTCCGCATTAGATAGGTAAGGGTGTTTATCAGGATACTAACCGCTGTCAGTCATTATTAATTAAAAGCACCGTAATCGCTTAAATCGAATCGCTATGTTCTTCATTGAATTTTCGACAACATGTATTAAACTTGGAGAATATCAATACGGATTTCCTGTCGTCAGTATATTGATGCGTTATATGAACAGCGATCTTGTGTATTTGTTCCAAATACGTGATCTTATAATGATTCACGAAATTCGAGGAATTCACGGAATTCAAGGAATTTACGGAATTGAAGGAATTCACGGAATTAAAGTTATTTACGGAATTCAAGGAACTTATAGAAATCAACGAATTCACGGAATTCACCGCATTCAAGTAATACAAGGAATTCAGGGAATGCAAGCAGTTCACAGAAATCAACCAATTCACAGAATTCATGTAAGTAAGTAAGTAAGTATACCATTAAGCCATTTCCCTTTCAGGGTAGGCGTGACACTACCCGAATCGGGTAGTGTTTCTAGGTGGATAGTTTCTTGAAGTAAATAACTACTACAAGTGTGGGCTCACCACACCCTCGGTGGGCTAACGGCACGCAGTATTCTCGAATGGTCACCCATCCAAGTACTAACCGCGCCCAACGCTGCTTAAATTCAGTGATCTGACGAGAACTGGTTTTTTCAGCGTGGTATAGTAGGGTATGTAATACGAGGAATTCGCGAGATTTATATAATACAAGGAATACAAGAAATGCAAGGAATTCACGAAATTCCTTGAATACCGTGCATTCCCTGAATTCATTGAATTTAGTGTATTCCTTGAGTTTCGTGTATTCCTTGCCTTCCGTGTATTACTTGAATTCCCCGAATTCCTCGAATTCCGTGAGTTTTGTGAATTCTGTGAATTCTTTGAATTTCGTGAATTTGGTGAATTCCGTGAATGTTGTGAATTCCGTGAATTTCTTTAATTCCTTGAATGCCTTGAATTCCATGAAATCCTCGAATCCTATGAAATCAAATCACTTTTGGAATTTCCTGACCCGAACATTTCGGGTATCCAGATGCACGTCAATTTAGACGTGCACAGATGGCTTGGCGTACAGTTGCGCGTGTGGCCAACAACGTGCACAGTTGTGCCTGTGGCCATTGACATGCACATGCGGGCTCGTGCACAGTTGATCCGTGCACAGTTATACCCTTCCCTGTTGGGTTTTTGGAAAGTCATAGATTCATTGAGTGCGTGCTTAAATGTGTTTACACATTTTTTCACTTAGTTTATATATAGGTTCTTGTTAGGTCCAAATTAGATACGCAAGGGTGTTTATCAGGTCGCCCACAACCTGCAGCTATTTTTATTTAAATACGCCATAATCACTTATTTTAATCGCTATGACCTTCATTGAAGATTGTGTGAAATGTACTGAACTTGGGTAATATCAATACGGCTTGCCCGTACTTCAGCTTATTGATGCGTTCTATTAGCAGCGATCTTTTTGTTTGTTTCACATACGTTATCTTATAATTACACTTGGAATTAGAGACTTAAAATCGTTAGCGGAATGCAATATTATTTATAGAATATTAGGTCTTTCCAAATCCATAGGCAGATTGACTCTCTACTTAAATGGTTTTACACATATTTTTCAGTAAGTATATAGGTTTTTATTGTGTCCACATTAGATCCGGAAGGGTGTTTAGCAGGTCGCCTGTAGCCTGCAGTTATTATAATTTTAAAACGCTATAATCACTCAATTTGAGTCCCTATGATTTCACTTGAAGATTGCATGACATGTATTGAACTTGGAGAATATCAATCCGGTTTCCCCGTACGTCAACATATTGATGGATTCTTTTAACAGCGATCTTCTGATTTGTCCCTAATACGTGATATTATAATTACGCCTGAAATTAGAGACTTATAGCCTTTAGCGGAATATAATATCAGTAATGAAATGCTTGGGTTTTTCAAATCCATAGACAGACAGACTCTCTGCTCAAACATTTTTACACATATTTTTCAATGAGTATATATAGGTTCTTTGATGGTCTGCATTAGATAAGTAAGGGTGTTTAGCAGGTCGCTCACCGCTGGCAGTTATTATTAATTTAAAACACCATAATCACCCAATTAAAATCGCTATGATCGCTTAATGAAGATAGCATGACATGCACAGTACAGGCCAAAAGTCTAAATTTAGACGTGCATAGATGGCCTGGTTCACAGTTATGCCTATGCCTAACAACTTGCACAGTTGTGCCTGTGGCCATCGACGTGCACAGATGGGCTCGTGAACAGTTGCTCCGTGCAGGGTTGTACCCTTCCCTGTTGGGGTTTTCCAAAGTCATAGATTCATTGAGTTCTTGCTTAAATGTATTTACACATTTTTTTCAGTTAGTTTATATATAGGTTCTTATCAGGTCCGAATTGGATACGTAAGGGTGCTTAGCAGGTTGCTCACCGCTAGCAGTTATTATTAATTGGAAACGCCATAATCGCTTAATTCGAATCGCTATGATCTTCTTTCAAGATTGTATGACATGTAGTAAACTTGTGGAATATCAATACGGCTACCCCGCACATGAGCATATTGATGGGTTCTATCAACAACGATCTTTTGATTTGCTCCGGATATGTGATAATATTATTACGTTTGAAATTAGAGACTTAAAGTCGTTAGCGGAGTATAATATTAATAATGGTGTGTTAGGTCTTTCCAAAACCATAGACAGATTGACTCTCTACTTAAATGTTTTTACACATATTTTTCAGTCGTTCTCCGCTGGCACTTCTTATCAATTAGAAACGTCGTAATCACTTAATTATGTACCTGTACCATGTACATGAACCCGCGTCTCAGTTCAATCTGTGAAGGAACATGTATGGGATCATTCAAAGGTTAGCCTGCGTACAGGTTCCTTTGCAGGATCATGTACATTTTCCTTCGCCAAGTCCTGAACAGGAACCGTCAAGATTACCTGTACAGGTTCGTGTGCAGCTTCATGTACAGGAACATGCGTAGGATCCTCCGAGGTTCCTGTACAGGAATTTTCAGCTGGCCGGTGTAAACCTCCCCATTAATTACTTGCAAAAAGCTGTTACGTAAATTTACCTTATTCTTTAGATGTTGAATATATTAACACACACGCATTCTATCGATTTAGGTAGGACTAATAATTCTTGCTTCTTATTATTTGGAGTTGTTTTCTAAACCATCTTCACAAAAAAAGAAAAAGTCAAAAATTTGTTGATAACGAAATTGATTTGTTTTCGAAAACTATTGATGGTGGAGAAAAGTGTTCAATATAAAACAGTTGTGGTTTTTCAGAGTCTTGTAGTCTGATAGAAACGTGCAGTATGAAAAATCAACGAATTTCTTGATAACTGAAAAAAGCTATAAGAAAATTTGTTTTTCATCGAAAAAATTAGTGTCGCTCTTAAACTATTGACTGTATGAAATATATTTTCAAGAAGAAATGTAGAATATATTAAGATCTACATTTTTTGCAAACAATATTTTTCGCTGAAATCAATACTTTTCAAGATATATTTCTTTTTTTCACCAAAAGCATACAAAATCTTCGTTATTTTCATTTTTGCTCGATTTGATCAAAAAATAGTGATTTCACGCAAAAACTTGTTTTACAAAAAAGTTGTGTTTTTACGAAATACACCATTTGTCTGTTAAAGGTTTTTACATAAAATCAAGGAGAATGTGGTTATTTGATACGCTGGTATGGCCGGTATTAGGTTATGGAGCGGAGATATAGGGATGGAAGGAAAGGTAAGAGATTGCGAGTTTACAAGAAAGGTATATAACGTGGAAGCTAGGAGTAGACTGGAGGACGCCTGGATATATGCTGAGAGAAGAAGCACAGAGGGATAAATTAAGTACTAGAGCAGGTAAGAGAGCACGGCAAGTTGATACGAAGTTAAGGGAGGGGAAGGGAGGAGAGTTAGCGAAAAAGTGTTTGAAGGAGGTAGAAGAAAGGAGAGGAAGGGTGCTAGAACTAACAAGATGGGAAGAAGAAAGGAGGGAGTTTTTTAGTGCTAGAGATATAAGAGAGGGAAATGGAATAAGCTATGAAGAATTGGAGAGAAGGGACAGGGAACGACAATTGATGGAAAGATGAGGAATGATTGAGAAATCAAAATAAAATAAATGGTGTGAGATGATATAAAAGGAGGGAGTACCAAAGTTTTTAGAAAAGGGATGGGGAGAGAGAAGATGGACCAGAATAGCAAGATTTATATTGGGAAACGAGGTAAGGGAGGGGATGGATTGAGAAAAGGAAGAGAACAGAAAGTGCAGAATATGTGAATGGGAGGAGGAAACATGGGAGCGTGTATGAAAGGATGTAGGAGAGGAATGGAAGATAAAGAAAGCTGGCAAGAGAATGTGGTAAAGATTCTAGGGGAGGATGGAATGGGTGAGGAGTGGATGGAGGAGTTGGAGGGTGCTAGAGGGGCGAATGAGAAAGAATGAAAGAATGGCTCTGGAAAGATGACAAAATGAGAATAAGATAGAAGAGGAGTGCAAGTAAAGAAAAAGGAAACGGAAGTCGCATAGATTAGAAGCGTAAAGATCTGTAAGTAGTTATAGGTAGTTATTATGTAATAGTATAAGTAGATTAAGAAAAGAAAGAAGCGTTCAAGAGAACGTTGAACATCACAGGTCTTAGCCATGAGGAGAGAAATGGACTTGTAAATGATTACAGACACAAAAAAAGGAAAGTTAAACGACTAAGTGAAGATAAAATCAGAACAGAAGAAGAGAAGAAAATACAAAACGAGTTTGAAGGAACCATGAAACTATTATTTAAAGCGGTGAAGGAAAGTAAAAGTACAGAGTTTGTCAGCATGAGAAACAGCAAAGGTGAAATGCTATATGATACAGACGGGACAGTAGACGCTTTAAAAGACTCTTTTAAAGAATTACTTTGAAGTGAAGATATAGGACAACAGAACTGCGACATAGAACATAATCCATTAGAAAACCCAATTGAAAAAGTCTGTGTCACTGAGGTTAGAGATATAATTAAGAACTTGAAAAACGGTAAGGCTGCTGGTGTAGACAGTATTAGCGCTGAAATTCTTAAATACGGTGGTGAGTACATATCACACAGGTTGTGCGAATTGATAAATTTATGTGTCGAGACGAGCGAAGTCCCAGACGATTGGAGAAAAACGATTATCGTGAAAATATACAAAAGAAATGGAGATAAGAGCAATTGCAATAATTAGAGGTATCAGCTTATTAAGTACCGTACGTAAAATATACTCAAAAATACTTATTCGTAGGGTAATGAAAATTACAGAAGAAAAGATATGGGAAGTCCAAAGTGGATTTATGCCAGGAAGATCATGTACAGATGAAATATTTAGATTAAGACAGATCACAGATAAAATCTTGATAGTAGGAAAGAAAGTTTTCTGTGCATTTGTTGACCTAGAAAAAGCATTTGACAAGGTAAATAGAAGTGAACTTTGGGAATTCCTTTAAGAGTAGAGAATCAATGGATGGCTCCTACAAGCAATAAAAAACAATATATACTGGTAGTAGAGCGAGTTTAAGGGTTAATGGGAAACTAAGTGACTGGTTCGATATTATGCAAGGCGTGAAACAAGGATGTCCTCATGGCTATTTATCATATTTATGGATAAGTATCTAAGAATGGCCCTCTTCGTCGATGAAGGTGTAGATCTCGAAACAGTGAAGGTACGTGGGTTAGCTTTTGCAGATGACAAGATTGTTATGGCAGAATCAATTGAGGACTTGCAAAGAATGTTGAATAAACTTAATACAAGCATGAAAAACATGGGCCTCAAAATTAACGTAAATAAAACAAAAATCATGGTGTTTGAAGGAAAAAGTGTGCAAAAAATGTGCAACATTGTCCTAAATGATGAGAGATTAGAACAAGTTGACAAGTTCGTATATCTGGGTAGCCTATATTCACTAGCGACGGGAAAACAGATGGGGAGTTAGATAGGCGCATAAATGAGGGCAAGAAGGTTAGCGGTAGAGCAGGGTCCATTCTCAGAAATAAAAACATATGAAAAAAAGCTAAAATGGCTATACATAATTCTAAACTTCTATTGACTGTACTATACGGCAGCGAGACATGGATCTGTCAAGAAAAGGACAAGAGTAAAATTAACGCGATTGACATCAAACCTCTGCGCACAATATGCGGGAAAACACTGATGGACAAACTCCGAAACGAGATTATCCTCCAAGAATGTGGAGAAACAGGAGAAACACTAGTTGGCATATGGGAGAGAAATCAGTTAAGATGGTTCGGGCATGTTAAAAGGAAGAAAGATAAACGACTGGCCAAACAAGTGTATAAAGGTAAAGTAAATGGCAGAATGCCCAGAGTTAGACCGCCGCAAGAATGGAAACACCAGAGCTGGCATGAAAAAATGCATAGACGTAAAGGAAGCTAGAGTAGTATGCCAGGACAGAAACCTGTGGCGACAAATAGTTTGTAAACAGAGTGACAATAGAGTGAATGACGCCTGGAACAATGACCTTGGATACTAATGGGCCCATGTAGGGAACCACACATAACAATTCTGTGAGGCTCCTCACTTGGGGTGTTCGCTAGAGAGATTGTTCAGCAACCTGGGTTGGAGCAGTGTTGCGGAAAGAACGTGTCATTTAGATAAATAATAAGAGAATCCTAGATAAATCTAAAAAATCTATACCCCCTACGTCACATTACTCCTTTTCTCACCGAGAAAGTCACACCTACCCCGGAAGGGAAATGGCTTAATGGTATAATAATAAGATGCGGATGCGCTCGCTCTCACTCGCTCGCTCTCTCGCTTTCGATCGCTCGCTCACTCTTCCGCCAGTAAAATTGCGCTGCATTAATATAGAAGTAAGGAGCTAGATATAAGAGATGATGTAAATAGTTGTTAATATTTGTAAATAGTAAGAATAAGATAATATAAAGTTTGTAAATGGTCTTGGAAGAAACGGAAGTCATGTAAACCCTTAAGGGACACATTATGAATAAAGAAAAATTCACTGTCCCTCAGAGATTAAAATGCCCAGAAAAACTTCTTAATATTTTCTTGTACAAGGTTTAATGTATGCATTTACATATAATTATTCACATATAAAGTTTGGACTATAGCAATGAGGCCGTTATGAAAATAGTCAATTTGATGAAAGTACCTTTTTAGCCTTCTAAATATTGATGTCAGAGAAAAACAAAAGCTCCACTAAAATTATTTCCATGAAATTTGTATTAAGTATAGTATACTTTATAACTTTATATAAAAGCGAAATCCTGAACTTGAAAATTAGAAATTGGCAGCTTTTTAAGTTTTGTGAAATTTAGTGAATTTATAGACAACTTTCAGGATGGCCCTATTTTTTTATCCTTTGACATACACGCATGGTAAATATTTTTCCTGAAACTACTTATATATTGTTATGTAAAGCATTTTTACAGATTTTGTAAACTAAAGATGTTTTTCTATTCATAAGGGAGCTTATTGGGTCGTTTATATATAAATATTTTGTCCGACCCAATAAGCACCTTTATGTCCATCACTCATCAGGGGTAAAGCGCACTTTATCGGGTCCTAAGTATTTTAATTCAATTTTTCTTTTAATTTGGCTTATACATAATAAATTAGAGTTCATAGGTATTTCTGCAATTAGTTGAAAAGTCTATATAAAGCGATAAGTTTAGTACTTAAAGATTTTCTGCTGATATCA
This sequence comes from Andricus curvator, assembly GCA_932195095.1. NCBI lineage: Eukaryota > Metazoa > Arthropoda > Insecta > Hymenoptera > Cynipidae > Andricus > Andricus curvator. The sequence goes on from CAKNYM010046065.1 coordinate 14,934, forward strand.
AAAATCTATATTTTATACATTAATACCGAATGGTATAAAATACCGAAGATATATTTTCCGCCGTAAATTAGCCTTCTTGTACCTTACATCACTCTAATATTGTTATGCAAAGCATTTGGACCAGAGCTGGGCACAAAATACATTCAACTAAATTGGTGAAATACATGTATTTCAGCACCATGTAGTTGAAATACATCACAGGGAAAATACAACTCAGCTGATGTAATTCAAATACAGCTACAGAATACATGTGAGTATTTTGAAATATTATTTGAAATACATGTAAGAATTCTATTTTGTAGTTGAGGTATTTTGTATATTTTCTTCAAAATACTTTCTAATAACAGCATGTAAAAATTATATTACAAATCCCTAGAGTGTATAATAAGTCTAGGAATTTCATGGTCAAAGAGTGGGAGTACAAAAGAGAGACAAAGAGTGGTGGTATCATTCTAAGGGGGGGGGGGGGGCAGTAGCGTCATGGAGTACGTCGAGATGCACAGTAGAGATTTTTGAAGCATAAAACTGCACAGGACACGATTGTGGTACATTAAACTGCACAGTATTGTTCTGAAGTGATCAGGGTTGCGCAGTAGACACATATAGTATATAAGACTGCGCAGTAGAAACCAATTATATGTAGGGGTGCGCAGTATGTATTTGTGGGACATAGAGATGCACAGTATGTGTTTATTAAGCATGAAACTGCGCAGATCACTTTTGTGATAAATTGGGATGCGCAGTAGAGTCCTCCAGTGTGAAGGGCTACACAGTAGATATTTGCGATATGTAAGGATGCGCAGTGGAATTTTGGAGTGCTTAGAGCTGCGCAGTATACATATATTATACGTAAGTTTGCGTAGTTGCGACCTAAAATATGCCGGGGTACGCAGTAGAGATCTGTGAAACACCAAGCTGAGCATTAGGCATTTATTAGACATAGAGCTGCACAGTATGTATTTATGAGGCATATATCTGCACAGTAGGCATTTATGTGGCATATAGATGCGCAGTATGTATTTATGTGACATAAAGCTGCGCAGTATGTATTTATGAGACATATATCTGCGCAGTGGGTATTTATGTGGTATAGAGATGCGCAGTTGGTATTTATGTCGTATAGAGCTGCGCAGTATATTTTTGCGATAAATTAGGCTGCGCGGTAAATATCTAAGATATGTAGGTATGTGAAGTAGGCGTTTATAGGACATAGAGATGCGCAGTAGTTATTTATGGGGCATAGAGCTGCGCAGTAGGTATTTATGAGGCATATAGCTATGTAGTAGGTATTTATGAGATATATAGCTGCGCAGTATGTATTTATATGACATAGAGCTGCGCAGTACACTTTTGTGATAAATTAGGATGCACAGTGAATATATAAGATATGTATGGATGTGCAGTAGGCATTTATAGGACAAAGAGCTGCGCAGTAGTTATTTATGAGATATAGCTCTGCGAAGTAGGTATTTATGAGGCATATAGCTGCGCAGTAGGTATTTATGTGGCATATAGCTCAGCAGTACACTTTCGTGATAAATTAGGCTGCACAGTAAATATATATGAGATATGCAGGGCTGTTCAGTACGTATTTATAGGACATAGAGCTGCGAAGTAGGTATGTTGAGACATATAACTTCGCAGTAGTTATTAATGAGGCAGAGCTGTGCAGTATACTTTCGTAATAAGTTAGGATGCGCAGTAGAGTTCTGTAGTGCGCAGGGATGCGCAGTGGAGACATGTGGTAGGTAAGGCAATAGGCAGTAGATACAATAGATACCTACGATATGCAGGGTTACGCAGTAGGTATTTATAAAACATAGAGCTGCGCACTAGGTAGTTATGATATTAATGTGCAGCCCTGCACATGAAATAAGCCTACTGCACTGTTACATGACTATAATGCGCAGTCATATACATCAAAGGACTCTAATGCGCAGCCCTGCACATTACATGACTCTACTGCGTAGTACTGCATATTACAGGGCTCTATGGTGCAGCCATGTATCTCGCATGGCTCTACTGCACATATATGCACACTACATGACTCTACTATGCAGCTCTGCACATTACATTACCCTACTGTGCAGTTCTGCACATCACATAACTATTCTGTTCAGATATATGCATTATATGGTTCTACTGTGCATCCATGTGCATTACATGACTCTACTGTGCAGCCCTACACATTGAATGACTCTACTATGCAGCCCTGTACATTACATGACTCCACTGCACAACCCTACGCGTCCCAGGACTCTACTGCGCAGCCCTGTACAGTACAGGTCTCTACTGTGCAGCCCTGCACATTACAAGGCTCTAACGTGCAGCCCTATATATTATAGGACTCTACTGCGCAGCCACAAACATTACAGGACTCTACTGCACATCCCTGCGCCTTATATGTCTCTGCTGCGCGGTCCTGCACATCGCAGGACTCAACTGCGCAGCCCTGCACATTACATCACACGACTGCGCTTGTCTGTACATTACAGGACAATTCTGCCCAGCTCTGTCCATTACATGACTCTTATGAGCATATCTGCACATTACATGAATCTACTGTGCATTCCTGCATAGTGCAGGACTCCACTCTGCAGCCACGCACATTGCAGGACTCTACTGTGCAGCCCTGCACATTACGTGGCCCTACTGTACAGCCCTAAATGTTACAGGACTCCACTGTGCAGCACTGCACCTTATATGAATCTAATACACAGCCCTACATATTACATGACTCTATTGTGCAGTCCTGCGCATTACATGACTCTATTGCGAATCCCTGCACATTACAGGACACCACTGCGCAGATATGAACATTAAATGACTCTACTGCGCAACTCGGTATATTACATGACTCTACTGCGCATCTCTGCACATTACAGGACTCCACGGTGTAGCCCTAAACATTACATGACTCTACTGCGCATCTCTGCACATTACAGGACTCCGCGGTGTAGCCCTAAACATTACATGACTCTACTGTGCAGCCCCGCATCTTATATGGTTCTACTGTGTAGCCATGTCCGTTGTAGGATTCTACTGCGCATCCCTGCACATTTCATGTATCTACTGTGCATCTATGTACATTACATGATACTACTGCGCATCCACGTGTATGACATGGCTCTACTGTACATCTCTGGATATTGTATGTCTCTACTGCGCATCACTGTACATTACATGACTCTGCTGTGCATCCCTTCATCTTACATGACACCACTGTGAAGCCCCAAATATTACAGGACTCTACTGCGCAGCTCTGCATGTTACACGACTGTACTGGGCATCTCAATCTGCCACACAAATGTAATGATCAGCTCTATGTATTGTAAAACTGCACTGCGCAGCTATACGAGCCATGTATCTTTACTGCGCATATCTATATGTCGGACGTCTCCAATGTGCAGCCTTGTATATAGTACATATCCATTGCGTACCCCTGTATGTTTCAGGTATTTACTGTGCAGCTCTACGCATTGCAAACCTCTACTGCGCAGCCCTTCACCCTACATGACTCTACTGTGCAGCTTAATGCACCACACAAGGGTACTGCGCAGATCTATGTACCTTATTGTAGGATTCGACCCCCCCCCCCCCCCTTCCCTCACATTGATTTCCGCTCTTCCCTCTCCCAACCCCTCTCCTAGCCACCACTTACCGTCCCTCGTCTCGTCATCATCATCATTCTGTCCTCTCTCTTTCACCCTACTCTCTCCTCCGTCTTTCATCCTACTCTCTCCTCTCTCTTTCTCCCTACTCTCTCCTCTCTTGGATCATAAAATTCCTAGACTTATTATATACTCTAGGGATTTGTAATATAATTTTTATATACTGATATTAGAAAGTATTTTCAAGAAAATACACAAAATACCTCAACTACAAAATACAATTCTTACATGTATTTCAAATAATATTTCAAAATACTCACATGTAATTTGTAGCTATATTTGAACTACTGGACCTGTCAAGAAAAGGACAGGAGTAAAATTAACGCGATCGGCAT
>CAKNYM010046065.1:29924-65510 GCA_932195095.1 Andricus curvator
AAAAAAGTGAATTACATAAAGATTGAATTTGCATTGTTTTCAATTAAGTCACATAAATTGATTCTTTGCACTAAGGTGATCTGATTTAATATTGGCTGCTATTGTTATGATAAAAATTTATTTTTCCTTAAAAATATCTCCATTAAAATTCTATAATTTTTTAAAATGTTTGTGATGTTGTGAAGTGAGTATCCGAAATCAATTTCAAAATTATATGTGCATATATTTCAATTTTTCTGGTTTTACTTTGAAAGGTTATTAATAATCGAAATTTTTAGATAAATATTAAATACAAGTTATTCTAATATTTCAATGAAAATAATTATTAAATGCTTTCTATGTTCTGAAATCATTAATTAAATATTAAATATTTCTGTTAAAAATTACATTTTCTGGAATTAGTTAAAAGATGATTAATAAATCAAATTTAGTAGAAGAAAAGTCCAGGAAAGAAAAATATATATAAAGTAAAAATTATTTGAATTTTCAATGAAAATAATTTTTTTATACTTTTTATGTTGTGAACTAATTAATTAAGAATAAGCTAATTATTTTCTTCACAATATCAAATAACATAAAGATTGAAATTTAATATTCTATGATTAAGTAACATAAATTGATTATTTACTTTGAGATTACGAAAATAGCCCTATTCCAGTTACATAAATGTCCAATTTTTTCTGAGATTGCGAAATGAGTATCTGAATTCAATTTTCAAAATTATATGTACATATGCTTTCATATGTAATTCTGTAATTAGTTCAAAAGGTTGTTGATGACTGAAATTTTCAGAAAAATATAAAATCAACATTATTTGAATGTTTCGATGAAAACAATGATTTAATGCTTTTCATGTTCTGAACTCATTGATTATTTATTAGCTGATTCTTTTTTTGCACAATATTAAATTACTTGAAGATTTAATTTTAATTTTTTAATATTAGCTAACATAAATTATCATAAAAAAAATAAATTTGTTGAAAAATAAAAAATAAACATTATTTAAATGTTCCAATGGGAATAATTATTTATTGTTTTTCATGTTGGAAAATGGTTAATTAATTATTAGCTACTTAGTTTTTTTACAATATTAACCCTCCGTTTGGCACATGTTCCGATAACCTTCGGTTTGGCACATATGGTCTGGCCAGACCCCTGTATATTTCTATTCAAATGTATGGAAATACTGCGTTTTTGGAGGTGTATTGAAATGCATTTATATAGCATGCAGGTATATATTTTTGGTTTTTTCTTATTCCTAGCATCTTTCGCATATATTTAATTATCTACTGCGGTAAAACTAAAAAAATTTAATGTAGAAAAACAAATTTCACAGGTGAAGAAAATCTCTTTTTTTCCCCTTCATTTTTACACTTTATTATGATCTGTACTATCCCTCCGATGGCACACTGGGGTAAAAAAGACTCCAGGCATTTTCAATCCTAATTTAAGTCCCTTCAACATTTGAAAATGGTACTTATACGGTCCTGTCACCTTAGCCAGATACCCCCTCCAACGCGTAAAAAATGTCATTTTTCTCTATTTTTTAACTTCTACAATCTTTTTTTCATATTTAGAAGAAATTTTGAACTAAATAACCCACAGCATTCGTTGAAGTAACTTTCCAAGAGTGTGTAAAAAATTCAGCTACTCAAAATAATGAATTGGCTCTTTGCGGGAAGCCTTTTTCGCTTGGGGTCAATAAGCCCCCAGTATGCCAGGCTATGTTACGCATCGGGAAGTGTGCCATCGAAGGGTTATTCTTATAAATGGAATTTATGTGAATGAGGGAGAAGTAAGGGAAGGGAGGAGAAGTAGGAGAAGTATGTGCGTGGATTTTGGGGAAGTAGAGGATGGAGAAATAAGGGAAGCGATGTGATTTGAAGTGTGGGATGCGAGGGTTTGGGAAGCAGGAGAAGTAAGTGTAAGTGAGAGATGTGAGATGCGGGGAAGTAGAGAAAGGAGAAGTAAGGAATGCGAGGGACTAGAAAGTGGGAGAAGTGAGGGATGTGAACAATGTGTGGGGTTGGGATGTAGAGGAGGGAGAAGTTAAGAGAAGTGAATGAAACTAGAGGAATTAAGAAGAGGGAAAGGAGATGAGGGAGAAGTGAAGAAAGGGAGCGCAGGAGAAGTATGGGCGTGGAATTAGGGAAAGTAGAAGATGGGGAAGTGAGGGAAGTGATGGGATTGGACGTGTGAGATGTGAGGGATTCGGAAGTAGGAGAAGCGAATGTAAGTCTGGGATGTGAGAGAGGGAGAAGTAAGGAAAGTGAGGAGATAGAAAGTAAGAGAAGTGAGGGATGTGAAGAACGTTAGGGGTAGTGATGTAGATAAGGGAGAAGTAAGAGAAGTGAAGGCGGTGAGAAAGTGCGTGGATCGGATGCATGGGGAATGAACGTAGGGGACTTGAGGAGAGGGAAAGTAGATGAGGGAAAGGTAAGGGAAGGGGGGGGGGGGGGTGAAAAGTAGGGTTAATGAGGGGCTGGGCAGTGTTTGAAGGGAATTAGTGAATGTGAGTGTATGGGAAGTGAGTGATGTGATGGCAATGGAAGCAGGAGAAGTAAGGGTTGACTTTATAATGTTCACATATGTGTATGCAAGATGCCAAGAGAATATAAAATGCAGTTTAAATGGAAAAATACCAAGAGAAACTAAAAAACGAATTAAGATTTTCAAAATGCATTATACATATTTAATACATTTCCGCATAAAAGATATAGGGGTCTGGCAAGGCCACATGTGCCAAACCGAAGTATATTTAAATAAATATCCTTGTAATTATCCGTGTATGGCATGTATCCTTTCAATTCTTTTTTTAAATGATAGCTGAGGAAATTTTAGGAAAATTCAGGGAGTTTCAAGTCACTAACTCAATCAGAAGTATACTAAATAAACATTTTGAATCGCGAAAGGTCTGGCTGGACCCATGTGTCAAACGGAGTGTTAAATTACATAAAGATTGAATTATAATTTTTCTATACTAAGAAGCATGAATTATTTACTTCAAGGTAATGTAGTTCAATATTGGTTATAATTCGTGCAATGAAACTTTATTCATATTTAACATATCTCTGTTGCAACTATATAATTTTCTTAAATGTTTATGCTATTTTGGAATGAGTATCTCAATTGCTTTCTCATAATTATATGTAAATATGTTCTAATTATTGAATTAAAATTTATCTTTTGTGTGGTAACAGGAATTGATTACTGACATTAATATTATATCATTTAATATTGGCTTTGAACTGTACAATCGAAGTTTATTTACGTTTCATACCTTTATTACAATTGAGTAATCTAGCATGACGTCATGGTTATGATAGGATAGATGGAAATGTCAGGACGGTTAGCATAGTTGGTACATATTTACAATAGAATAAGATATGCCAATATTTCAGGTTGGAGTATCGGATAGATTTGATCAGAATCGGGCACTATAACTCAAAATTTTGGATAGTTGATTTTATTTCTTGAAACTGAAAGGTCTTCAAACGATAAAAGAATAAAACATAATTGCGCAAATGCATTTTACACTTGAAAAATATTACTATTTATACATTCATAACTTACTTTTACGTTTAGAATATTTCTTCAAAAAAGTCTTATGCATTCCCATGAAAGGATGTACTAACTATGCTAACCTTCAGGACATTTGCACCTATCCTATCATGATTATGACGTTTAGATCACATACTCAATCATATAATTATTTCAAATGTTTGTGACCAATTCTCGATTATCATATTCCACTTTTTGCACGCTTCAGAGAAGGTAATGAAAGAAATGGAAGGTTGTAGGAATTGAAGTTGTAAATATCATATGATAAAATATCTACTGGTTCTTGAATTGTCATTTGAATTCGACATTCGACTGCCGCTCGACGAACTGATTTTCATCTTGGACATGCTTCCACATTTTTTATTATAAAACGAGAAAAAGTAAATATTTCATTATGTTCTTGGTCTCATTTTAAAGAGCAGATTCCAAGCTTTAATTTATCGGAGTTTGAATTTTTTCAATTCAATTCTCTGAGGCATGGAGAAGTGGGACTTAACATAACGCTGAGATAACCACGAAAAAAGAGAGGCATGTAACTTAATTCAATTTTCGAAATTATATGTGGATATGTTTTAATTATTCAACGATGTTTTATCGTACGCTATTGTTTTTCTGAATTATTTAAACGTTATAATATGATACTAATTTAATGATTTAGCGATGTTTTTTGATTAACAGATTTACAAAAATGGCCGTGAAATGAGAATTCCAATTCAATTTTCAAAATGACATGTACATATGTTTTCATTATTTAGCAATGTATTCTGACTCGCTCTTCTTTTTCTATAAAAATTTATTTGAACATTCCAGTGCAAATACATGTTCAATGATTTTTATATTGATAACTGAGAATCAGATCTGAATAGCATTTTTTTAAATTATAGGTATATTAATTTGTTAATGATTTAGCGATGTATATTGATGCTTACATTTAAAAAAATTGCCGTGAAAGTACCCGCAAATTTCATTGTACAAAAATTATGGTTTTTCAAAATATTAATTTACATAACGTGCACACTTGAAATCTTCAAATTATATCTCGACATTTACTATTATAATTAGTAATAGTAAATTCTACGTTACATGGATTCACTGAATACATTCTTTTAGAGTATAATTTCAGCAAGAATTTGATTGTTCAAGAAATTTGAGGGAACAAATAGTGATTCGAAAATTGAGTAAAGGAGAAAAATGGAGACAAAAAGTTGGCGCGCGCTTGCGCGCGCGTAATAATCTAGTACTAAATTAAAGTTCATAGATATTTCTGTAATCATTTCAAAAGTCTGTGTCAAGGGTTAATTTTAATATCTAAAGATTTTTTGCAGATATAAAAAATTAATACTGTATACTGTAACGAGGTGGCTTACCACTCGTTGAGGATTCTCCCTGACTTCATACTTAAATTATTTAAAATTATCGCGATACATTCCAAGGCCAGCACGAACTCAGAAATTCAATTATTTAAGGAATGAGTCTGAGAGTGCAGTATGTGGATGAATGTGAAACAAAGGAATTTTGATTATGTATAAGTTATTTTCTTTTGCATAAAGGGACGTTACCCATGTATACAATGTACCCTTTAATTTAGGTTAGGGCTAGGTCACTTACGTATTAGGGCACCTGACGTCCTGCATTTGTTTCCTTGAGAGACCGGAGTCTCTCTCTGAATTTAAAGAAAACTATGGAGTTCCTCTTATCACCGAAAACACCAACAAGGAAAGGAAGGAGGCCCTTCGCGATCTCCACCCACAGGCCGATCTAACAACGAGGCACTGCCACCACACCACACACACGGTCCACTTTACCACGCACGTCGACACAAGATTTAACCCATGTCATCCGGGGTTAAATCATTATTTACTACAAATGCAGAGTGCCGAAATAACAAACAGCTCGGCACCGGTCATTACAGACGGGCGGCCATCTTTGTCACTACCGGCACGTTAGACACGAGGTGATGAACAACGCACGATCGCCAAGGGTGCTCAGGATGGAATCTAGTTTACCGATGAGAGCTGGACGTGGATTGAAAAGGGGGCAGCACCTACTGGACCTGGTCAGGGAGTGAGGTAGACGAGCGGGAAGTCGGCGAAAGGACGCCAAGAAATCAGTTCGTGTTGGTCGTCCACGAGGGACACTCTATTGCCTTGCCGTACCTTATCAATTTGTTCGCACTACGAAGTTTGGATTGAGGAGCGTCGGTTTTCTCCAGAGGAAGAAAGGTAGGCGTCAGTCTGTTCCTCTATTATAAGTGAGTTACTTGGGTCTGATTTGGATGTGTCTTTATTTCTTGAAGATGTGTTAGTTTGATTTATTTTCTTCGGGATAAAATGTCGTAATTTAATATGTACGAGTTTCGAGTGAGTTCGTTCACTTCGGTGGATGTTGAGAGTGGATATATTGTACGATGCCCTTTTCTTAGTTATTAAGCATAATTCCGCGAAGTGTTGATTTTTCTTGTTCTTTAAGTTAAGCTTTTTTTTCCCATTGTGCCTTTTCTTTTCTCTTATTAAAAAAGGGTTAGCGTCTATCGAAGATAAAATGGCGGGTTACCTAAAGTGTTCGACGAACAAGTAAGGCCGGTATCAAGCTCCGCCCTTCAGGCAAACAAATGTTTTCCATTCATTGCTCAATTCAACGCTTTCAATTTCACCTTTATATAATTTTCTACTTTAATAAAGTTACTTATTTATATTTATAAAACTTAACTAAAAAATGGTTTAAACGTTTTTGTCCCCCACGAAATCCATCTACCATGAGTCAGGGCGCTTCAACATAAAGAAGGGTAAGTCAAACTTTTGTAGCGTCATTCTTTCTTTGTATCCCTCAAAGCTGGGATTGGCGTTACAAAATTTTGGCGCCCAACGTGGGGCATAAGCGTTTTAAATGAGGGATTATACAATTTTATTGAATCTTTTAAATTTATTTATTTATTTTTAAATAGCGGAAAGTAAAATGTTTTTGGAGCAACAGAGGCTCTAAACAAAGCAACCCGGCCATGACAGTTCATAGGCTAACTGATATTCGATCTTTTATTTTACGGATCATTTTAATTGAATTATCGGGATTTTACTTGAGATTTGTTACCTGGTGTTATTTATGTGAATTGTTTACCTGATTTATATTATGTGAACTATTTATTCGATTTATTTATTGAATTCATGTAATTTATTTATTGAAAATTTGGTGGTATATATATATATATATATATATATATATATATATATATATATACATATATATATATATAGATCTGATTTATTTATTTTTCTTGAATCATATGAACCTGCTATTCCACTTTGTGAATGTTACCATTTACCCTTGAAATGTATTGCTGTGGGTTCGATGTAGATTACCTGCTTGATTGTGTTGATTATGGTCCATTCTGCTGATTTATCAGCTAGTTCGCGATTCTCTCGCGATTTCTTTATTTAAAAACAAAACATAATTATATTTGTTGGCGAATAATCTTTATCAAGATGATACAATGTTTACTTTTTCATTAACATTGTGAAGAACGTATTCGTTTTTCTTATTTTGTATTAGCTTCGAATATTTAAACGATTTAAAGAATTTACTTCGAAGAATCTTAATTATTTTAACTGTCAAGTTTAGAATTTTAAGCAAAATGAATCAGTCCACGATTAAGATCGATAAACTGTGGGCGGAAAAAACAGACTCTATTGTCAACTGGGCGAGTTCCTTAACAGTCAAAGAGCTCCAAGAAATACTTACTTATTTCGATCTCTCTTCCGAAGGGGATGATATGGCGATGAGATGGCGTTTGGTTAGGTTCCACCAGCATTGTCGCCATATGCATCGTACTTGGGAAGAGAGTGGGGAGCGCGACTTGACTACCGAGTTGGAAAGGCTTCGGGTATTCCTACCAACTACTTTTAGTGGTCCTAACGTGACTTCGCGCGCCCAGTCGTCAATTTCCCCCACTACTCGTAATACTAACAGCGATACGGAATCTTCGTTCATACTGACTTCAAGCGCGGGTAGCGTTACTTTCGCGAAAACAATAGCCAGTGTAGTGACGTTTGCTTCCTACGAGCAAACACCACCTTTGTATACTCCGGCTAGTCGTTCCACAATGATTCCTGCCTCGTTTCAGAATGTGGTTCAATCCACAGCGCTCAGGATGACTCCTTTTTCCAACGATTTTGGCCAGACTATTGGCATTCGCGATAATATACACCTTTTTAATTCTACAAACATTTCGGAGCAGCGCAATCACACTTTACAAGATGCAAAACTCTAATCATTTCAGTGGTACTAATCCGTTTTTAGATTCATTTGTACCTGCTAGCGATCCTTTTTGTACTGATAAAATTCCTATCAGTCATCTAGATAATAGACCCAGATTACAAATGTCTTCTCCTAGTCCTGTAAGCAATTTACCTTCTTCTGATTTACCAACATCTGCGCGTCTCCGTAGTAGGGACGATATTCATGCTGTGGTCAGGAAGTGGAACCTTAATTATGATGGGAAACGCGATAGTAGTGCGGAGGAATTCCTAACCAAAGTTGAGGAGTGTAGTAGAGGCAGTTCTTTGCCAGATGCAGATCTCTTTAGAGCTCTTCCTTTTCGGTTGAAGGACTCCGCTCAACATTGGTACCGGTTTAACAGTAAGAAATGCGATTCATGGGAGCAGTTTACTAATGCTTTTAGGCGTAGGTACGGAGGATTGAACTTTCAAACGCGAGTTAGGGAAGAGGGGCGTAGAAGGACTCAAGGTCCAGATGAACCTATAGCAGACTACTTGCTAAATATTCGCCTAATCTTCCAGAATTATGACCCTCCGATATCAGAGTTAGAGCAGTTACAACTAGCTATCAACAATTTACATCCAAAGTATCTGGATGCCTTGCCTAAAATCGAGTATAAGACTTCCGAAGAGTTGGAGGACGCAGGCGAAAGATACGAAGCAGCACACTGCTATGAAAAAGGGATATTTACCCCCTCCTCCGACTAAAGATAGCGTTTTACCGGAATTTGCGTACCGTGCGGATATTAAGAAATCGGATGGTGTAGCAGCCGCCGGAAATGAACCTGTAGTTTGAGATAGTAGTACTGATGGGAGCAATGAGAGTAGTGTCAATAGAAATAAATATAATGATAATAACAATAAGAAGCAAGGTGGAGTAGGTCGTGGTAAAAATCGCGGAAAGAAAAGTGGTGGTGGTGTAAGCTCCAACCCCACTAATAATAATAATAATCCAGGTAACAATCCAAATAGCGCATGCGCTGTAATAGGCCCTCCAGAAGTACAGGCACCCCCTGTGCCCAATCCTTTCGGATATTTGCCGCCCTTTATCAATTATGGCTATTATCCTGGCATTCCTCAGGCACATATGATGCCGGCTAATTTCGCATACCCTCCATTGGGTACCCAGGCCACAGAAGTGTCGAATTTACCGACTGCTGCTGTGGGTTTCAATGTTCGAGGTCCAACACAACCTAGCACAGTGCACACTACCACTAGTGGCACACGAAGAGATGTGCTTTACGCTTGTTGGAACTGCAATGAGACAGGAGACGGTTTCCGAACCTGTCCTAAACAAAAGAGTGTGTTTTGCCACAAATGTGGTAAATCCGGTCAATACTCGACGAGCTGTAGCGGATGCTCTGGACCCCGACCTGGAAACGAATAAGGGCAAGTGATGATAGGGTCCAATCACTTCCCGCTTTCGTTGTAGAGGCCCCTCAGATTCTCTTCGATCAAGTAAATATGGTACTTGACGAGAGGCGCCTATTCATTACAGTTTGTGTGGGCGGCCAACCACTAAACGGACTTTTTGATCCCGGCTTGTGCTGCACTTATATAGGCAAGCAAGCTTTTGGGAAGTTTAGTACTTTATTGAAGAAATTAGCTGATCAACCACGCCCAGGAACTATGTATCCAAACGGGGTAATTGAGGAAACTGCCGGACAAGCCATTTCACCACTCAAGTTTTTAGGTATAACCAATGTTTGCCGATTCGGTTTGCACCAACGTTCGACTGTGAGGTTTTGTTTGGTCACGATTTTGCCGAACTGTTTGATTTTGATGTTAGATTTAAGCCACGAATTTGGAGACTAGGTAACGGTATTTGGAGAACGTATCAGGGTCAGAAAATCGGTTCTGAAGCAACCCTAGCGTCCGAATTTTCAGATAGTCGTATGGAAGCTACCAATGCTTCGCTATCACGTGAAGCTCTTCAAGCCTCTGCTGGCATAAAAGAACTAAAGCCATCTGAGGCTAAATATTTAGAGGATTTTCTTAAAAGGAAAATTCCTTCAATGCCAGCGAAGCTTCCTGCTACACACATGGTGAATCACCATATAGATATCCAGTGTCATCCTCCTTTCAGACAAGCTTATCGGCGTTATTCTCCCAGGGTTGAAGAATCCTTGCGAGAGTCCGCCCAGAAGCTCGAAGTTGAGGGAATTATTAGCCCAAGTAAAAGCGAATGGTGTAACCCTGTAGTAATGGTTAGGAAGTCTGACGGAAATTACAGACTTTGTATCGACTTCAGAAAGTTGAATGAGGTAGCGAAGAAAGATGCGTACCCAATGAGGAACATTAGCACTATTTTCGATAAGATTTCTTCGGCACGATACATTTTCAAGATTGACCTCAGTCAGGCATTTCACCAGATTCCACTCTCAGAAGAGTGCAAGGAGTTCACTGGTTTTCCTGTACCGGGTAAGGGGCTTTACCACTTCAACCGTATTATTTTCGGCTTATCGGGAGCTCCGGCAACGTTTCAACGTTTGCTGGACCGTCTGATAAAGCCGGAATTTGAGCCCTATGCGTTCGCCTATATGGATGACATAATAGTAGTGAGCGAAACCTTGGAAGACCACATTCATTGGTTAGAGAGAGTGTTGGATGTGGTTATAAATGCCGGACTTACGGTCAATCCAGACAAAAGCGAGTTCGGTTGCAGTGAGGTACTCTATCTCGGATTTTGGGTCGATAGGACAGGAATGCATCCAGACCCCGGAAAGATTGAGCCAATAACATCTTATCCGGCTCCTACTAATTTGCGTAAGCTCAGACGGTTTCTAGGCATGGTGTCGTGGTATAGGCGGTTTGCGAAAGATTTTGCCACCAGAGCTGAACCCCTTTATCGATTATTAAAGAAGAATCGAAGATTCGAATGGGGAAATGCTCAGGAAGAGGCTTTCCAGGACTTAAAGGCAGCTCTGGTCACCGCCCCCACGTTATCTAGACCAGATTTTGGTCTGCCATTCTACTTGCAAACTGACGCAAGCAGTACGGGTCTAGGAGCAGTCCTCACCCAGATCCAGGACGGTGCAGAACACGTCATAGCCTTTGCTAGTAGATCTATGCAGGGCGCCGAGAAGAACTATACTGTAACCGATCAGGAATGTCTGGCTGTGGTATGGACCATCTAGTAATTTAGAACGTATCTCGAGGGGTATCACTTTATAGTGATTTCAGACCATAGTAGTCAAGCACAGAAAAGGTGCCCTTCACCATGTACCAGATGCTCTTTCAAGGATGTATGAGCCAGATCAAGAGGTCGTATGTGCCATTGGAGAAACGGATGATCTGTGGTACACTCGAAGAGCAAAACTGGTCGAGGAGATGCCGTATCAGTTTCCTGACTGGAAGTTAGAGGAAAATCGGCTTTATTGTCATCGCACAGACCATCTCACTGATCCATTGCTACCTGATCTAGAGGCCTGGAAATTGGTCTTACCATTGGAGTTTCGTGCGATGGTCATTAGTGAAGCACACGATATCACGACGTCTGGACACTTAGGTGTCGATAAGACCTTCCAACGTCTCTCGTTGCTTTATTATTGGCCCGGAATGTTCAACGACGTTGCAAAATCCGTCCGAGCATGTGAAATCTGCCAGACGATGAAGGTAGACCAGGCAGGTCCGGTAGGTTTGATGGGTGAACGGGTAATCGAGCAAACTTGGTCGGTGGTAGCGACGGGCATAATGGGTCCGCTCCACCGAGTCGTTCTGGTTACCAATATGTCTTGGTTTTCCAAGACATGTTTACCAAGTGGATCGAGGTCTTACCTCTAAGAAAAGCAAATGCTGTTAATGTCCAAAAATTGTTCGAAGAAGCGGTCATTTTCAGATAGGGGCCTCCCGAAGTACTGTTCACTGACAATGGCACCGAGTTTGTGAATAAATTAATTTCAAAGGCTGCGTCGGAATTGGGAAGTAGACATTCGACTACCCCGCCGTATCATACGCAAGCCAATCCGGTATAGCGGGTAAATCGAGTGTTGAAGACCATAATATCATCTTTCGTATAAGGTGATCATCGGAGTTGGGACAAACATCTCCCGGATTTCCGCTTCGCATATAACACGGCCGTTCACAGTTCCACTCGGGTGTCGCCAGCACTCCTAAATTATGGTAGAGAGCCTAGGCTGGCAAAGTCATTGAGAAGACAAGAGGAGGGAGCCCCTGATATTGTGCCATTGGCCGTAGAGGATTGGGAAAGTAGGATTAAGCGATTCCCGGCCCTTAGAGATTTAGTTGCGCATCATTTGGATATAGCGTCGGATCGTCAGGCTAAGTACTATAATCGCCGTAGGCGGAATATTCGCTATCAAGTAGGCGACATTGTCTGGCGTAAGACTCATACTTTGTCGTCGGCGGTCGATTATGTCGCTAGAAAGTTATCCCCAAAATATGCAGGCCCGTTCAGGGTTGTAAAATTCATTAGTCCGGTAGTTTATGAAATCCAGGATGAGTCCGGAATAATCGAGAAAGCTCATATTAAGGATTTAAAACATTACTGGTCCATTATTCCAGACGCAATTAACGAGAAATTTTCTTCGCAGCTTGAAGATGAGGAAGAGGGTGCCGAAGTTCCGCCCGGAGACGATTCAGGCGTTGAAGAGGCGCAGGGGTCACTCCAGTCGGGTGAAGTTCGTTCGTTGTCGGGCGATAAACCAGGGGCCATTGCTCCGAACAAGGAGGGAGCCAATCGACCGAGTCGACCGCTTCCCCTCAGATGCAGGGACGCCGCAGAATCGCCGTTATTGCCCGATTTGGGTACCGAGCCCCGTTCCCCAGCGGAGCCCCCCAAAAGAAGAAGAGGAAGGCCTCCAAGGCTCTGAAGCACCGAGGGTGGACACCCTCCAAGTACAGAGCAACGAGGAGGTAAGCCGCAAGGGAGAGCCAAGAGGCGAACCACGGGCATCCCAATCGCCCATCTCATTCGTCGCCGCGGTCCCGGAAGACCCCGGAAAATCGAAGGGAGCCATCCCCAAAACTCCAAACCCCACCGGGCCGAAGAAGCGGGGAAGAAAGAAGAAGGACCCCGCCGCAGTAGTCGGCTTAGGTCCAGAAAATAGGGAACCTTCGAAATCCTTCCCCATTTCAAGGCCAACGGTGGAGATTGGGATCCAACGTCGGGAACTGGACAGCGACACTGAAGCTGTAGTGGACAGAGCAGGTCCCTCCCGTCCCTTGCGAGATTCCGAACGCCCGTCACCGCTCGCCTCCATAGACTCACCGGTCTCTGCCCTGTTGGGAATACCAGCTCCCAACCACTCCACAGTAATCGCACAATTGGAGCCGCCTCGGATGTCTTCGGCCGGGCCACTTTTGGTCGCATTTCCAGCCATTGATGCCACCGCCGGAAAACGTATGCTGGAATTGTCACCGATCCACACATCCGTATCGGGCTTGCCCGGTCCCAAGAAGGACATTCTGCTTCTCGTGCGGCAAGCCAGGGGTGAAGGTCAGCCAGTGCCCGAGGTGCGCATTGAGCTACAGGCGAGGAGAGACGGGGCCCCATTTGCCCTTCGGGCAGGAGAACCGTCCCTACTCAAATCCGGTGCCTCCCCGCCAATCCCATACACTGCCTGAGTTCCTTCCTCAGAGGTTACCCTCCGGAGTTGGAACCCAAACACCTGATCTTCCGAGAGAGGAAGAAGTCCTGGGAGCGGACCACCCGATCATTCAGGCTTTGGCCGATGCCATCTTGAGGCGACTCTAACTGCCGCGATTGGTAGTTTTAAGCATTTTTGCCGTTAGATCTCAAGATTAGTTTAGTCGTTAGGTGGTACCGTTAACCACAATTAGTTTTAAGCATTTTTGCCGTTAGATCTCAAGTTTAGTTTAGTCGTTAGGTGGTACCGTTAACCACAGTTAGTTTTAAGCGTTTTGCCGTTAGATTTTAAGCTTAGTTTAGTCGTTAGGTGGTACCGTTAACCACAATTACTTTTTTTTTCTTCTCGTTGTACAGATTCGAATGCGAGTACGAGTATTCCATATGAAACTATGATTTATAGACTGATTGCACCTATTGCTTCAAGATTGCACCAGTTCATTTGAACTAGGATTTGTCAATTAAAGGAGAACTTTGGGACACAGCAATACTTTTCAGTTAATGGGTCTGGTAGATAGCAGACTTGGATCAATATAGTCTAATACATTTTATTTTATTATACCTTTCTGTTCATGGGTCTGGTAAAGAGCAGACGTTAACAAATCTTATTTCTTTTAGACACAATTACTGTCATGATTGGGCGAGTCAGTTGCTGCCAGAGATCACATTTCGTTCACCTTTTTTTTTATTATCTTATTCATTTTTATTTGTATCCCTTTTGATTTTATTTGTTTGCTTTTCGAATATGGTTGCCTCTCAAACTTTGTTTAGACTAACTAGTTTCTGTTATTGTCGTACTTTTGAAACAACACTCAGGCATATAATGCACTTAAAAAAAAAAAAAAAACCCCGACCAATATAAACTAAACTCCAGAATCTAATCAGACTCGAGACGACTTGGAGGTCAACACGAACTCAGAAATTCAATTATTTAAGGAATGAGTCTGAGAGTGCAGTATGTGGATGAATGTGAAAGAAAGGAAATTGATTATGTATAAGTTATTTTCTTTTGCATAAAAGGACGTTACCCATGTATACAATGTACCCTTTAATTTAGGTTAGGGCTAGGTCACTTACGTATTAGGGCACCTGACGTCCTGCCTTTGTTTCCTTGAGAGACCGGAGTCTCTCTCCGAATTTAAAGAAAACTTTGGAGTTCCTCTTATCACTGAAAACACCAACAAGGAAAGGAAGGAGGCCCTTCGCTCGGAGGCCCGGACACTCTATTGCCTTGCCGTACCCTATCAATTTGTTCGCACTACGAAGTTTGGATTGAGGAGCGTCGGTTTTCTCCAGAGGAAGAAAGGTAGGCGTCAGTCTGTTCCTCTATTATAAGTGAGTTACTTGGGTCTGATTTGGATTTCGTCTTTATTTCTTGAAGATGTGTTAGTTTGATTTATTTTCTTCGGGATAAAATGTCGTAATTTAATATGTACGAGATTCGAGTGAGTTCGTTTCCTTCGGTGGATGTTAAGAGTGGGTATATTGTACGATGCCCTTTTCTTAGTTATTAAGCATAATTCCGCGAAGTGTTGATTTTTCTTGTTCTTTAAGTTAAGCTTTTTTCCCCATTGTGCCTTTTCTTTTCTCTTATTAAAAAAGGGTTAGCTTCTATCGAAAATAAAATGGCGGGTTACCTAAATTGTTCTAGGAACAAGTTACGCCGGTATCAAGCTCCGCCCTTCAGGCAAACAAATGTTTTCCATTCATTGTTCAATTCAACGCTTTCAATTTCACCTTTACATAATTTTCTACTTCAATAAAGTTACTTATCTATATTTATAAAACTTAACTAAAAAATGGTTTAAACGTTTTTGTCCCCCACGAAATCCCTCTACCATGAGTTAGGGCAAGTATTTTGAGTGATGATAAAATTCTGAGGATCTATTTTGTTCCCGTGAAACGACAATGAAAGAGGTGTCTGGCGCCTCAACATAAAGAAGTGTAAGTCAAACTTTTGTAGCGTCATTCTTTCTTTGTATCCCTCAAAGCTAGGATTGGCGTTACAATACATTAATATCTAAGAAATATTTTCCGTTGTAAATTAGCCTTCTTGTACCTTACATCACTTTTATATTGTCTTTTATATATAAATATATTGGCCGACCTAATAAGTACCTTTATGTTCATCACACATTAGAGGTCAATCGTAGTTTAACGGGTCCTAAGTATTTAAATTTAATTTTTCTTTTACAGTGGCTTATACATACTAAATTGGAGTTCATATATATTTCTGAAATTAGTTGAAAAGTCTATGTAAAGGGTTAATTTCAATATGTAAATTTTTTTGTAGATATGAATAATAAATATTGTAAGTTAACCTTCTTGTACCTTACATCACTTTTATATTGTTATGTAAACCATTTTTTCAGATTTATTTAGCTAAAGATGTTTTTCTGTTTATAAGGGAGCTTATTGGGTCTTTTATATATAAATAATTTGTCCGACCCAATGAGCACCTTTATGTACATCATAAATATGTTAATAGATGCCAAGAAACAAAACTTTGAATTAATAAATCGACTTTCATTTGGAGGAAAAACTTCCGCAATCAATACATGTTGATCGTTCAACAGTAGCACGAAGACTGGCCTCTCTTTGTTTAAATAATTTGCGTCTCGCTCGTGCTTGTACAAATATCGATATTGTTTCACTCACACATTTTATTCACGAATTTTCGCACCTCTCTCACGACTCTAGGATTCTCAGCTTCGCCCGCAGCCTAAAGACCACAGGAAAACCAAAGGCTTTACCGTGCTGGTTTAGACCCTCATATCTTGGAGAATTTCCCCCTGACGGGGTCAATCTCGGCCATAGGTCGGTGCTAACACTTTCCTATGCACGAATGGCTTCAAGGTCACGGTTCCTCTTTTCAGATTTCCCGCGCTCATATGGTTCAACCGATAACCTCGAGCGTTCAAAAGTCATACAATTCACGAACATTTATTGACGTTTTACAGCTTCTGTTACATTTAATACGAACAAATTATAACATGGCATATCAATTGTAATTAATTTGATCTATTTTGACAAGATTTTCTTTTGTATTCGCTATTAACAATATAAGAGGGCTCAACGTTACATTTTATATGACGCGTGGCCTTGGAAAGCTTGCTCGCCCGTTCGATCGATACCTTATTAATTTCGCAAATAACATTTTTCCAACTAAACTATTTTAACTTATATCTAATTGGTATCTGTTCATTACATTCTCCCCTGCGTACAACATTTAAGTAATAGTTGTACTATTGTATTATGTATTGTAGTCCGGCTCGAAGGATCAAAGTAAAATTGAAAATAACGAAATGAAAGGAACTATTGTATATTACTGAATCAGGAAAAAATGTATCCTAGCGAGTAAGCTTGATGAAAATCAATAACATGAAGCGTTGTTCGGTTATTCAAATATTACGCATAAGAGCAATATATACACAATTTTAACTTGCAATTCAGACATTTTAAACAATTCAACATATTTGAGAAAAGAACATTCTCCTTCATGTCTCTAGCTACTAATTGATTTGATTAATTTTCTGGCAGGTTGCATAAATTCGCCAAAGGAGTTTTTTATTTTTGCTACTCTAATTTCTCCGTCATTACCTGGATATACGTTGCTAATTTTTCCATTTCTCCAACGTATTTCGTGGCGCATCTAAATCTACAATTAAAACTAAATCGCCTATTTTTATAGGCGCTTTTTCGGTCGTATTCCATTTTTGGCGCGGTAATTGCGAAGGGAGGTACTCACGCAACCATCTTTTCCAGAATATATACGCAAACATATTAGCGATTTGCCATTGTTTTTTCGTACATAACGTTTCAGTATCAAAATGACCCAATTTTATTCCGCCAGACGACGCACCAATCAAAAAGTGGTTTGGAGTCAACGCTTCTTCGTCGCGCGGATCAACGGACACATGAGTTAAGGGCCTCGAGTTTACAGAGCGCTCTATTTCCGTGAACACCGTTTTGAGCAATTCTTCGTTTGGCGCTTGGTCCCGAAGTGCAGCATTCAATGCAGTTTTCACCGACCGAATTAAGCATTCCCAGACGCCACCCATATGTGGCGCGCTCGGTGGATTAAAAATCCATGTAATTCGGTGCTTAAGGGCATATTTTTTTTTGTTTTTCACGATCGATTAATGCGACGGCTTCTTTGAACTATTTGCTCGCGCGCGTAAAATTCGTTCCGTTGTCGCTATATGTTTAACTTTTGCGGAATACATCGTCGTGCAGCTAACCGTTGCAGAGCCATAATTCTGGATGCTGCATTCAAACTATGGGCCAACTCCAAATGTATCGCTGTTGTTGGTAAACAGGTGAAAATGGCGAATTTCATTTATGACTGTGTAATTGCTCGCATGATAGAAGTTTATGTGATATTCAATTATTAAAGCCCTAGTAGCCGGATGTTTACCATCTGGAATTATAGGGTTGTTATTAAATTCCGCGTCAAGTACTCGCGTTACACGTCCTCTTGCTCGCAAGATGCCCAATTCATCTAGGAACAAAGACAAATTTCTGATACGGCTATTTTTGCTTATTTCTTTTTTATTCTTCAATTCATTCAATTCATTGTCAAAACAATCATTTTGAATTACACGATACCAATAGTTCTCAGTCTCGACAGTAGCGTCAACGGTAATTCCCGCGCGTGGTTTTCCTGTCCAACGATCGAAAGCTGCTTACACTCTTCTCGCCACGACTAGTAATCCCTGCCACCCTAAAAATTTTTCTACAGTCGGAATGTAATTTGTTGTCAAACTTGTAGAGTATACAAATGCTTTACGCCTGTCTAGTTCGTTTATCTTAACTTTTTCTCTTTTACTTAATGGTTTTTCTTTCGGCCAATCTTCTTCCCACTCATACAAGAATTCGGGACCGTTAAAACATTGCGATTGAGGGGTGAACTCGTCGCTTTCCCACCGCGTCGCATTGTCCGCGGGGTTTAAAATTGATGGTACCCATCGCCATTCTATTTTTTTAATTAACTCTGCTATTTCTCCGAGCCGATAAGTAACATAAACTTGCCGCGTCTGTGGGTCCAACCTAATCCAGTTAATGACCGTAGCAGAATTGCTCCAAAATACACGTTGATCTATTTTTATTTCAAGCTCCTTCGCCACAATAGTACATATTCTCGCGCCTACTAAAGCAGCAATCTTAAGTATACTGCTGCGGCATACTTTCTTTCATAATTATTTATTTTGGAGCTCATTTTTGCCATCCTGTATTTTCTTCATCTCGTAACGGCTCGTCCCAATCAATCCCGCTACGCCAAACATCTTGCATCAGGATTTTTGATTTTACCGTAAACGGCGACATAAACCCGAGTGGGTCAAAGACAGACATGATTACTCTCAAATATTCGCGTTTCGTTGGTTTGCAATTTTCGTTGGGTATATTCGTGGGTATTTTCTCAAGATTGATGTTGAAAGTTAACTCATCGCGTTGCGTATCTCAGAATAAGACAAGAACTCGCTCCTCTTGTCGATCGCCCAGTTCATGTTTTATATTTCTTTTTGCAAGGTTCTGATTCGAAACTGTTTGTAACACACGAGCATCGTTGCTAGCCCAAACGTGCATTTCAAATTGCCCCTCCAAGTTCATTTCAATTACCTCACGAACAAGACTTTTAGCTTTCGATAATTCATCAACACTTGCCAGGAAATCGTCCATATAGCTGTTTTTAATTATCGCGTTTGGCGCGTTAAGATGTGTTTGCATGAATCCTTCCGCGCTTTTATTTTTCACAAAAATTGCGCTACATGGCAACGACTTCGCACCGAAAACTGAACTTTTCATTTGGTACACGTCAGGCTCCTTTTTTTGATTACGCCCACTCCATAAAAACCTTTCTGCTCCTCGATCTTGTTCTCTAACTTGTATTTTTGAGTACATATCTTTGATATCTGCCTTTACCGCATATGCACGTTGCCTTAGAGAGGTCCAAAATTCCCGAAAGTGTGAAATGTTGATATGTACTATTCTCATACGGTGCTACGTCCCAAAACATGAATTTTGGTACCTCGGTGAGCTCGATCGGACCACCGGAAAAGGTCCCGCACGGGGCTTAAAGTTACGCCCTTTGAATATTCGGTTATATGCATGCAGCGCCTCAAACGATCATCTCTACACGCAAATGTACTCATTTATCAGACAAGTTTATGGAAGAAAAGTTGCTGGAAATGTTCTGCTTGGTAAAAAAAGAAAAGAAATGAAGTCCAAAATGTTTGAAAAATTACTTGCATGTTGCCTACCTTTAAGGTGCAAAATGTTTATTTTTTTAAACAAATACAGATAAAAACGGTATATAATGCGTTTTTCCTTTCATAATTTTTTTTTACCCACTTTTTATCCACAGACACCATTGATGCATTTCTGTCCTCCTGCATCGATTTGTAGAAGAGCCGATCTTCTTCAAGCTATATCTTTTTACTGCGATCACCAATATAAAATAGTTTGTCTAAAGATGCAATAAATAAATCGCGCTTCTTGCTGGTGTTCCTGTTTATTGACCTTTTTAGCTCAATCCAGTCCTGGTGTATTTTCATTAATCTCTTAACTACAGCGAGCTTGCCAACAGTTGGAACACATCCTTTGACCCAGAAATCTTGCAGACGATCAGCAGCAACAATGCAGGCCTTTCTGAGAGGCACAACCGGTGGTTTGTGGAGATACAGTACATGTTGTAACACGTCCCTGAGCGTGGGCAACTTGTTGTCTCCTCGGATTTTCGGCTCTTCGCCGCATATTAGCCAGGCCGACGCAGCTGATCTTGTTTTCACTTTCTTCCGCAATGTCACAGACACTGTTGCATTGCACTCGCGACGAAGAAACGTAACAGCCTCGACAGCGGGCGAAAGAGGCCGACGAGAAGAACGAACGAGTAACGACGCGTTGAAATCCTGGTTACGAACATCAGTGAACAGTATGGAAGCCCTAAGGCACGCGCCGGGAGCCTACGAAAACGTTTGGGTTGCAACGAGTTTCGACAAGTTGCGACAAGTTGAACGCCTACGAACTGCAGCGAACAGAACGAAGCCGAGAGGGGGGAGGGCGCTCGATGACAGTGGAGTATCCTTTCTCTCTCTCACCAGACTAACGGGCGCAAAAGGCACGTTAAAAGTGAAAAAAAAAATGTTTTTAGCGTTTACGCCTTGAAGGTAGGCAACATGCAAGTAATTTTTCAAACATTTTGGACTTAATTTCTTTTTTTTTTTACCAAGCAGACCATTTCCAGCAACTTTTCTTCCATAAACTTTTCTGAGAAATGAGTACATTTGCGTGTAGAGATGATCGTTTGAGGCGCTGCATGCATATAACCGAATATTCAAAGGGCGTAACTT
The DNA here is from genome assembly GCA_932195095.1 of Andricus curvator. NCBI lineage: Eukaryota > Metazoa > Arthropoda > Insecta > Hymenoptera > Cynipidae > Andricus > Andricus curvator. The sequence goes on from CAKNYM010046065.1 coordinate 50,714, forward strand.
TAAGCCCCGTGCGGGACCTTTTCCGGTGGTCCAATCGAGCTCACCGAGGTACCAAAATTCATATTTTGGGACATAGCACCGTATGAGAATGGTACATATCAACATTTCACACTTTCGGGAATTTTGGACCTCTCTAACGTTGCCTAGATCTAATCAAACCCCCTATTGAAGCTCCCAGTCTCTAATTGATCGTTAAGGCTAACGCCGGATGATTTCGCTGCCGCATCAAAAACCAATCGAATTTTTCCCGGCTTGTTAATGTTTCTCACACCAAAATGTAGCAAATATCAAATTCGTTCGCTTTCCGCGTCGGCATTGATTTTTTCCGCGTATCCTAATTCGATGAAACGATCCACTTCTTTATAATATAAATAAGCGTAAGCCGGATCTCTGTCTAATTTATTTTCCAACGAAAATAACCGTTTACACGCCGTTCTTAGACTCTCTATTTCCGAAGCACGTGTATAATTAATTTTCCATAACAGTCCGGTTTCCCAAGTACTCTGAGAAAATTTTGTTGTGGTTTTTAATATGTCTCCCGCATTTTTATGTATATTTACATCTTTAAACATATTATCTGCACCGAAAGTTTCTAATTCAAAATATTTTTTCATAAGCTCATTAAGTTCCACATCCTTTTTAGAATATTCTTCGCTTATATCGCCTTGTTCGCGGTGGCTTACTATTATGTTTACATCATATAACTCGTCGTTGTTTAGCGTGCAATTGATATTTCCATACAAAGCCCATCCTAAATTTGTACGCGACATAGCCATTCCGAGTCGCTTATTCTCTCTTAATTCACGCGTTGCGAGTAGTTGCCAATTATCTTGGGCTATTAAGATTGTCGGTCGTGCGTCATAATAAGATTGCAAGCAAATTATTTTATCTCTTAGAATGACATCAACTATTTGCTCGAACTCGACTGCATCGGTAGGCTAATGTTTTTTTACCGATCCACCGTCGAGCAACGCGAATGTTTCAATCGAGGCACTATTGTTTGAACAACGGGTATGATTTTTAGATAGGTAACTTCTTGGCTTAGTCATAATTTTTTCTCGTGTGTCGATGTTTTTATGTCTTTATCGCGCTTGCCTATTTTACCTCTGTGTAACAACGCGTCATGTTGCCTCTGAAACTCCAAACACTTGTCTTCCTTGCACTGAGTAAGCATGTGGCCGCACTTTAAACAGTTGAAACAAGGTCTAAATTGATAAGCAAGGGCCCATCTACATTCTAATGTTTCTCTCGCAAATTTGTTACACTGAGGTACATTATGGTTTGTCTTGTGGCAATATAAGCATTTGTTATTCACATTATCCCTGTTCTTGTCAATACTCTCTGCATTTTTTTGCTCAGAGCCCATTGTGCAAGCAACTGCCGCTTTTGGAAATTTTGTAGTTTTCAAAGGGAGTGCGAGGCATTTATATAAAAAATACCGGCTGCAACTGAAAGTTCTGCTTCCTTATACAAGAATTCTGATAGTTTTTCCATTTTGCATCTATTTGACGTATTTTCTACTGAGAATCTATTGTACGAATATTTTAGTGCGGATGGCAATTTTTGACCAATAGATTTTATTAGCTCGGGATAATGTAAATATCCGTTTAAATTTAACGTCAAAAAGGCTTGAACAGCATTGCGTAAAACCGCGGCGAATTCGGCTATGCTCACATGTCCATTTTCTATGGCCGGTAATGCATTTAAATCTCGTACTATATTTTCGGCAATTATTCTTTTGTTTCCAAACCGTAGCTCTAACGTTTTCATTATCACACTAACGTCGCGACATGTAGCTGACAGTGTACCTACCGCCGAGCGGGCCTCTCTGTGTAATGCCTCAAATAAGCGAGCTATATTCCCGCGATCTGAATAGTCTCCAAACTCAGTTGATAGTTTAAAATCCTCCTTAAAATGAAACCACTCAAGAGGATCTCCCAAAAACACAGGTAATTTTTTCGCAGAAGTTAACCGGTTTACTAATTTTGAATTCCCTTCACCAATAGATGCATCCCTTACCTCATATATTGTCTTTTCAATCGATAATGCTAAACGCTCAATAGGATCAACACTCGGTGTTCTAATAGGCGCTTGATCATCATAGGGAGTACTTGGAACCCATGTACCTACGCGGTTACCAGTACGCGCTGCTTGCTCCTGTGGAATGCTGCCTCGTTGACCTGCAACCTCCACGCTGCTCTCGTTGCCCACTTGACCTGCATCCTCCTCGTTGCTCTCGTTGCCCAGTTGACCTGCATCCTCCTCATTGCTCTCGTTGTCCAGTTGACCCGCATCCTCCTTGCTGCTCTCGTCGCTTCTCGTTGACGCCTTGGAACTCTGCTCACGCCGTCGAGACAACTCACTGTTGTCATCATGGATTCTGTCGTGCTGCTGCGCCTGCTTCTGCGACTTGTAATCCTCGTGTTTCCACTTGTCTGTGCGTTCGTCGTAGTAGACTTTGGGGCTGCTGGCATGATGACATCTGATGTAGTTTCCGCAGTTTTGCTGCGCCTGCTTCTACGTTCTGAAGTTCTTGCGTTCCCACTGGCCTTCCCCTTCATCCGAACGAGCTTGGGGTCTGCAGGCAGGATGACTTCTGGGGTAGTTTCCGCATCCATATGCACTTGAACTTCTACCGTTTTTGGCTTTCCTTTCGCCTTCTTCACCTTTTTTGCGGGGGGCTGTGTCTCTTTCTCCTTCACTGACACGATTCCCTTTCTTTTCGGAGGCATCTTCTTTCACTATTTCTGCGCACTTATCCCGTTATATAAAGTCCCGGGTTTCGGCACCAATTCGTAAAGTAGAGTCACAGAAATAAATATGTTAATAGATGCCAAGAAACAAAACTTTGAATTAACAAATCAACTTTTATTTTGAGGAAAAACTTCCACAATCAATACATGTTGATCGTTCAACAGTAGCACGAAGACTGGCCCAAAAACTGCCCGCTAAAGCGCGTCTCACTCCCCCCTTCATTTTCCTCGCGCCCTTTCCGCTTTTCCTCCCCACTCTCGCATACTCTTCTTCACTCTCCGTGTTTAAATAATTTGCGTCTCGCTCGCGCTTGTACAAATATCAATATTATTTCACTCACACATTTTATTCATGAATTTTCGCAACTCTCTCACGACTCGAGGATTCTCAGCTTTGCCCGAAGCCTAAAGACCACAGGAAAACCAAAGGCTTTCCCGTGCTGGTTGAGACCCTCATATCTTGGAGAATTTCCCCCTGGCGTGGTCAATCTCGGCCATAGGTCGGTGCGAACACTTTCCTATGCACGAATGGCTTCAAGGCCACAGTTCCTCTTTTCAGATTTCCCGCGCTCATAGGCATATCAATTGTAATTAATTTGATCTATTTTTACAAGATTTTTCTTTGTGTTCGCTATTCACAATATAAGAGGGCTAAAGTTTACATTTGATATGACGCGTGCCCTTTGAAAGCTTGCTCACCCGTTCGATCGATACCTTATTAATTTCGCAAATAACATTTTTTCAACTAAACTATTTTAACTTATATCTAATTGGTATCTGTTCATTACATAAGTATTTAAATTGACTTTTTCTTTTACTGTGGCTTTTACATATTAAATTAGAGTTCAAAGGTATATCTCCAATAAGTTGAAAAGTCTATGTAAAGGGTTAATTTTAATATCACTGATTCCAAACACTTCGAAATCAGATATAATATAATTTTATTTCAAGATTGAGAGAAATTTACACTATGACACTAGGGCGGAGAACTGTAAAGTATGGAACTCGGCAGAAGAACTTTACATCAAGAGACTGAGGAGGAGAACTAAAAAACTAACCCAATTGGGCGGCTTATATATAGCAGTACTTCTAGAACCTTCTATTTATGGAAAGTACCAGAAAGTACATGCGCAATTACTGGCGTACATTGTATTGATTATACATTGTATTGATTAGTTCACATATATAGGTACTTATAGGCAGGGTACATAACACCCCCCTCTTTAGACATTATTTCGTCCTCGAAATTCTTCAATTTTGCAAATGAATCTTAATCGTATTTACTGGTCGTAATAGAGACGTTCGTGGTTGTACTGCTTCTACACCTGTTGTATAAGTTACGACATTAAGCTGATTTTCTACTTTATTTTTTATACAAAAAAGGATAATTTTCTTAGGTATGCATCTCGTTATATATCTTAGCACTCCACACTTAAAAAGCGCGTACATAGTTATCGATCCTATCGCTGTATAGCCTAAACGCTGTAACCATTCTGAAGTAGTTTCACTCCAGCTTTTTGGTTTTTTATGAGTGGACATATTATTGAGTATACTTTGGACATCGTTTAGACTAAGTTGTGCATTTCTATGTACATCTATATCAATTTGCTTGGGCATTTGAATTAATCTTTTATCTAAGTTTCCTAAATTATGTTGCATCTCGTAAGTTTCGTTGACGATAATGGTTTTAGTCATATTTAAGTTTTTTGATGAATGAAGTTTATCATAGTTGTTATATATTTCACAATTTTCGCCGGTGATTAATGTGGCAACTTTGATTAGAATAGGTTCGATTTTTCCTCCACATACTAAATCTAGGTGTACGTCGATTGTCAGAATTACAATATATCCTCGTATTACAGGTATGTATGTTTCTTTATGAAGCAAATAAGGAGATTGTGAACATCCTCTTCTTGCATATCTTCTCAGTAAACTTGATTCACAAGTATTTTTTTAATGAATTCTTAAATTAGGCTGATTTCTTTCATATATCAAATGTCTATTTATTTGTTTACATTTGTTAATTGTCTCTTTATCAGTCGGTACGTAACTGTCTTCAAAGTCAATTATCAAATCATGGTCGGGAATTAAGAAAAGGAACATTTTGCCAAATTGGTTTGGGATTGGAATTATTCTTTTTACAGATCCTTCCTCGTTTCCAATAATTGGGATATTAATAACATAACTTAATAATCCATTTACTACCGCTATTGAGATTGAACTAATATCGAGAATTTTCTGGTAGTCTTCCTCGAAATGCTATTTTGTTCGATGTTGCATTTCAAATTCTTCTAATGTGTCTTTCAAAATTGCAGGAGTTAATATTTGTGGATGTATAATTCCATATCTACCATTAATGATAGCATGTATTGCTATATTAATATTTTCGTTCATTTCATCAATTAGGATAGTTATTGAAATTAATTTCATATTAATGAAATCATCTTTATTATTGGAATTCAACTTTTCAATTGTTTGAGATTCTAATGCAATTTTATCCTTTACTTCGTGGTCTGTATCTAATACTATTTTGAGAATTTTTGTTTGATTATTTAATACAGAAGCTATTTTCCCACTGTTAGTATATAATTCATCAAATTCTGAGTTTATTTGGTTTAAATCTGATTGGGTTAAGGTTCCAAATAAGGTTTTCGAAATATCACCTATAAAATTAACTAGTCCTCTTTTATGTCTTTGTTTTCCAAGTAATTTGTGTAAGATTGTAGTTTTGGTTATCAATTTGGTAATTCTATGTTTCATTAATCTTATTTCGGTTCTCGCTATACATTCACTTTCGCATGTCTGTTCTATTGAATTAATTGTTTGTTTTAAACCTTGAAAACTATTTTCGTTTGTAGTTAAATTTATTCCTATGATTAATTTCCATTCTTCGTGGTAAAAATATGCTTTGCTAATTTCCTCCATATAAATGTTTCCATACATTTCTTGGAAACATAGTTTGCTTGTGTCGTCATTATTAACATCCATAGTACCAAAATCATTATTTTCCTGGAACATAAAATGGCATTAATTGCTCAATATAAAGTTGAAGAGTTTTGCCTTCAAATTTAATTTTTAAATTATTATTCATTGTGATTCCTGTAACAATTCCTGGGCCTTTCCAACTTGGATCCAATTTATTTTGTTTTGTATTATTTTTCCATTTGACTTGATCTCCTATTTTGTAAACTGGGTGGCTTTTAACTATGTTTTCATCCAAACGTTTCTTAGCCTTCTCTTGTTCAATTTCAATTCTTCCTTTAGGTTCTTTAATGACATTGTCATGTTTGATTTTCCATTTCTTCATTTAATCAGCCTATGTGAGCGTTGGTGATCTTGGTATTGCTGATGGGATATTAGGATCTCCTCCGAATGTCATCTCAAAAGGTGAGAAGCCTGTACTTGTATTTTTCATTGTATTATTTACGAATGAAATGAATTTCAAATTTTCATCCCATTGTTCACCATTATCTTCCATTGATGTTTTAATGAGATTTTTTAAAGTTGAATGCATTCTTTCTATGTTACCAGTTACTTGTGGATGGGAAGATGTTGTTTTTATATGCTTGACAGTTAATGCATTTTCAAATTTTTGCATTAATTCCGATAGGAAATTTGATCCTTGATCAGTGAGTATTGTTTTAGGGGCTCCGAATGCATATATATAATGATCAATCATACTTTCAATTACAGTTTCTGCGGTTTATTTTTTCATAGGTATCAGAACTGTATACCTTGTTAATCTGTCTTGAATACTTAAAATGTATTTGTTTCCTAGTTTTTGTTTCGGGCAAGGGACCGAAAAAGTCCAACGCGATTTTTTTGTTAGGATTAGTAGGTGTATCTGAAATGATTGATTGTGCTTGATTAGTGACTCTTGTTGTGTTTTGAAATTGGCAAATAGGGCATGCTTTTTTCTCTCCAAGCTGGTTAGTGTGAGCTTCTTTGATGATGGTTTTTGTTTCTTCTGTAGTTTATTCTCTGATTTTATTAAAACATATATGGAATCCTATTTTGGGGTAATAATTAAATAAATATTGTAATATTTCCAAAACAGTTTCCTTTTCCAATGGTGTAAATGTTGGGTCACCAAAAATCAATCTTACTATTAATTTTCAAAGTTTTCCTTCAGCGTTTGGTTTAGTTTTAACTCTATTGTTCGTTACTGGGTTCTCTTTCCATTCTAGAAATTCTTTATATAGTTGGTTATCTTCTTCTTCTTCTTCTCCTTCTTCTTCTTTTTCTCCTTCTTCTCCATCTTCTTCTTCTGATAGTTCCCTAATTCTTACTTTTTCTCTATCTCTTAATACTCTTTGTTCGGTAATCAAAGGTTTTTTCTGTGCGGGTTCTTTACTATCATTTTCAGTATCAGAATCACTACTATTTAATGGTACCGTGGTATCTGAATCATTAACTGTTTCTTGATTTTGAAGTGGGAACAGTCTTGAAAGATAATCAGCTGCTTTGTTTTCTTTTCCTTTTACGTATACTATCTCATACTTATATTCTTCGAGTTTTAATCTCCATCTTAATAAACGAGAACTGGGGTCTTTTACATTATGTAACCAGACTAAAGCTTCATGATCAGTTTGTATTCTAAACTTGGTTCATAATAGATATTGACGTAATCTTTTGCAAGCCCAAACAATCGCTGATAATTCTTTTTTAGTTTTGCTATGATTCTCTTCTGCTTTATTTAATGTTCTTGGAATAAATAAACATGGATCTCCTTTCTGTCATAATACAGCTCCTAATCCTTGATTCGAGGCGTCTGTTGTAAGTGTAAATTCTTCTTTACAATTTGGGAATCGTAGTACTGGTGCATTGCATAAAAGTTCTTTTAATTTTTTAAAGCTTTCTTGGCATCTAGGTGTCCAATCGAATATTACTTCCTTTCGTATTGAGTTGGTCAAAGGTTTAGCTATAGTGGAGAAGTTTTTTATAAACTTTCTACACTATCCAGCGAGTCCTAAAAACGATTGTATTGTTTTGACTGCAGTTGGAGTTTTGAAGTTTTTTACAGCTTCCGTTTTTGCTGGGTTAGGTATAACTCCATTTTTCGTTATTAAATGATCTAAATATTCTAATTCCGGTCTGAGGTATTCACATTTAGATGGTTCCAATCGTAATCCTAATTTTTCATTTCTTGCAAAAACTTCAATTAAATTCTTATTATGTTCATGTAGTGTTTTACCGAACACTACTATATCATCAATGTAGATCAAGCATTTCTCGCCTACAGGTCCTCCAAACGCATTATCCATCATACGTTGGAAGGTAGCTAGGGCGTTCTTTAATCCAAAGGGCATCCTATTATATTTCAAATGTCCTTGTGAAGTAGAAAAAGCTGTATATTTTTTTTGATTTCTCTTCCATCGGGATCTGGTGGAAAGCAGCACTCATGTTAAACGCGGAGAAGAGTTTAGCTTGACCTAAATGATTTAGTATATTATTTATCACTGGGAGAGGGTATGCGTCTTGGTCGGTGTCTTTATTGATTTGTTTGTAATCTACTACCAATCCTAATTTGTTTCCTTTTTTAGGAACTACCCATAATCGTGAGTTGAACGGTGATTGTGTCTTATTATTCCTTCATCCAGTAGTTTTTGTGTTTCTTCTAAAGCAAATTCTCTATGTTTCTCGGGTAATTTGTGTGATCTAAGGTTTATTACCTTACCTGAATTTAAGGTGATCTTATGCTCAGTTAGTGTTGTGCATGGTATTTGATCTGTGTTTAAAGTAAATATTTCGTTGTATTTAACTATTACTTTTTTGATTTCCTCTCTTATTTGATTTTCAATGTGATCTAATTTTGAAATTTTCAATAGTTCAATTAGTCTTTCCGATCATATTCTGTTTTCTTTTTTAGAATTATAAATCTGATCCCTTGATTCAATAGCCATTATTTTTTCGTAATTTATGGTTTTTGGTACTCCTATGGGTTTCATGTTATAATTAGATACTGAGAAAGTTATTTTATTATTTTTTATTCGGTATGTACCGTCAGAATTCCTTCTTGATTTTCTATCCAAATGTCTTGATTATTTTCTTCTGTTTTAATTTGACAGACTAAACTTGAGTTCTGTGAGATGTATTCTTAATCATTGTGTAACGGTAGTTTTTTATTTTCTAAAATTAAATAATTTGTAGTTAATGAGAATCTATCGAATTTATTGAGGAATGGTAAACCTATTATTCCAGAATCCGATAAGGGGAAGTCAACAGGAATAATATGAAAAAGGTGGATTTTTCTAAAGTATGGAATATATGCTGCATCAGTCGTCTGATGTTGGTCATTTCCCATGCAGAAATTTTTTTTCAATTTGATCTTCTTATGATTCTCTGTGATGCTGTCTTCTTTTTTTAAATTAATGGAAGCTCCTGTGTCAACTAATAAGCTGTATACTGTTCCGTCTCGTCGTTTTCCTCGTATTGATTGCAGTTTTTCAGACATGGCTGATATTCTGCAGTCTCTTGATAATTTGCTTCTGCTTGAATTTCTTCTTGTGTCATTTCCTTATACTCTAAATAATTTTCCTCTTCTTGGTTCTCTGAGGAGTATATATCTTTTGTCATTCTCACTTAAGTTTGAGATGGTCGTTTGGACTTTGGTGCAATTTGAAAATTTTGAGGTTCGGTATAACATTGTGTCGCCAGATGCCCGATTTTTCCGCATTTATAGCATTTTATTTTTAACCTATCTGCTAAGAGCATATTCTGATTTGATACTTTCAATGGTGTTGTGTTTGCTTGAGGCCTATATATAGGTGTTGACACTTGTGTTCGTGAGAGCTGGGGTATAGGTTTATTCATAACTGGTCTGTAGTCCAAAAGCAAATTAGAGTTGTCACACGGAAGTCATGCGCGTTTAATAGATTTAATGAAGTCTTTAACAGGACCATTTCGCTGGCCCCACCAACCACGCAAATTCAATTTTTTTTTGCCAAATATTTAGTGCAGAATTTGTTCCAATTTGTGCAACCAACTTCAACCCCCAAAAACTAGCCCCCATTCGGCAAACACCATGGCCGGGCCAGCGAAACATTTCGCCAGCCCCGGCATCATCCAAAATCAACTTTATATGAGCGTCTTATTTTCGCCTTAATTTGTTAAAATTTGTGCAACCAAATTGAACCCCTAGAAAGTACCCCCTATGCGGCAAACATAATGGCAGGGCCAGCAAAATATTTCGCCAGCCCCGACACTCTCCAAAATCATCTTTATATGGGCCTGATATTTTCGGCTTAATTTGTTCAAATTTGTGCAACCAACTCCAACCCCTAAAAACTACCCCCTTTTCGGCAAACATCATCACCGGGCCAGCGAAACGTTTCGCCAGCCCCGACATTATCCAAAATCAACTTTATATGAGCGTCTTATTTTTGTCTTGATTTGCTAAAATTTGTGCAACCAACTTCAACCCCTAAAAACTACCCCCTATGCGGCAAAAATCATCGCAGGGCCAGCAAAATATTTCGCCAGCCCCGACACTGTCCAAAATAAACTTTATATGGGCCTGTTACATCCCGAAATTTTACAAAATTTGATGTAACGCCTAGCTAGGCGCAACCTACATTACCCCACCTCTTTTAGGCTAACTTCATCAACTACAAGCAATAGCAATACCGATCTTCTCTGAATTTGAACCTAAGCATGGTAACTGCGCTACGGTCGGTAAGATAGAAACCGCAAGATACTTAAAGTATTACCATGAGGGGATAAGAACTCAGAGAATAACGATAAGTTAGCACATGCTTGATCATTGGGAGACTGTAATTGCAGACTCTACCGTTATGAGATAATTATAATTATATCCATTATCATGCGAATGTACTTATAATTTTAACAATGTAACAACTAACAAGTTCAAAGTTAAATCCAAACATAGAGAATATAAGTACATACGTGTGACTAAAAATTAAAACAATAATTTTAATGATATACTTTACAACATGAATGTAGAACCTAGATAGTAAGTAAAAGAACATATATATAGTCAGACAATGCAGTAATCAAGAGTAGAGGTGTACGATCGCTGACCGCTGCGGTAGCTATTAGTCACCTCATGCAATAACAAGACTCGCGCATATCAAATGACCCATAGCCGATCTAGAGAAGACATAATCGGCAACACTTTTGGAGAAGCTTTCCACTTTTGACATTGTACGTGCTCTTTACACTTTTGGACAAGATTTCCACTTTTGACATCGTGCGTGACTTCTGCGAAGTCCAAGGTGTATATAAACCCCAGCGCAACCCTTGTCAACTGTCTTACGTTCCTGGCAGTCACACCGACAAGTTCGATCTCAAAGTCGCGTGCTTTTAGTCTTACGTACCCAGCAGTCATACTGACAACTTCAATACACGAATCGCGTACTTCAAGTCTTCGAGAACTGAGTAACGAATCATCAAGCTGCGAACTAAGTCCCTTCGGTTTCGATCGTCGTATGAATCTAATCCGGGTAAAGTCCGCTGTGTTATACGTCCGTGAAAAGAACTCAAGAGTGGATTCGGTAGCTGATATAGGACCGTGTATCGCTCTACGGGTTAATTGTGATTGTGAATTCCTTTGCTATTACCCAAACCAACTCTGCGAGAGGATCTTGCCGTTGTCCTCCGATTATAGAGACGCAAGCGACAAACCAACTCTGCGAGAGGATCTTGCCACTGTCCTCCGATTATAGAGACGCAAGCGACAAACTACTACTCTCTCTTGCCCTTCTACGAATAAGAAGGTACATGTAAGTCTAAATTTATGTAACTGTCAATCTGCATTCTTTGTAGCAAGATTGTACAAGTGAAGGGTTTAAAACAACGAATAATTTCAAATTATTATTCAAAAATACACGAAATTAAAGTACCATTCAAAATTTACACTTTTGGTTTTAAATACCAAGTTTTTTGAAAAAATTGTAATCGAAAAAACAGTAACAAAAGGGTATAAATTAATTAATTAGGGAAATTTAAATCTTCTCGATTTTAAACCTTTTTTAAAAACTTTAAAAGTGCATATTATTGCAATTTTAAAGATAACTTGAACTTGTGGTGTAAAAACTACAGCTCTCAAAAAGGCAAATTACAATACTTTACATCTTTAAATTGCCTTTTTCACTCCAAAACAAGTTTGAATCCCTTGTAAGAATCTCACTTTTACGGATTGATCACCCGTAAATGGAGCTCCTACAATAGATTCACTCATTGCAAATTCAGTCAATTTTAATAACAACTAAAAGTTAAAATTATAACTTCAATCCATCAAACAGAAGTTCTAGCTACAACATTTTTCCAAATTTAAAAATTAAAATCCGTGTTTTCAATCACACGCGATCCTGAAATTATAATTTACATCATTAAATTATCCATTCTATGACAACCCAAGTTGTCATTGCAGAGCTAGATTCAACCATAGACATCGAATCTATACATTCGAAATGTTTCTCCTCGTTCTTAAACGAAGAGTAAGTGTCTATGTCTAACCTTTACTGCTTTTTCTACTGAACCACGAGAGCGGTCGCTCGCCAGTGATAGGTACGCGTTACGATCAGATCGTTTACTTACACTGCAGCAACGCTTTCAAGCACTCGCGGTTAATATAATCTGCAGTATTTGATTAACGTAATCCATCAATGCCAATCATGTATTGAAAAGAATTGATACACGTCTACGATTAAAAAACATTCCTCGAGCAATCGCGAAGACAAATTCGTCCAAGCTCTTTTACTCGTTCTCAAACTAAGCGTAAATGTCTAACCTTTACAGCTTTTTCTACTGAACGATAGAGTCAATAATCAACGTACGATTATAGTCAGTCAATCCACTTGTATTGTAACGAATATCTGAGTGAAGGCAGTTGTAACAGCATACCACATTCCTAGAATTATTTCAGGAATTGAATATTTTCACATTTACTGAGCTATCTCCTCTCATTTTGAAAGAATTTGTATCATAAAGTCATCGCAATTTTTACAAAATACCTGACGATAGCGATCAAAACCAATTCGCGGGCGATATTAATCGCACTCTTAGTGAAGACATGATGACATCAATGGCTGAGTGTTTTGCAGTACAACAAGGGATAGTGAATATCCCTAGTTACGACGGCAAGAACATGCCCGTCAGAGATTTCATCCAAGATATCGTGAACGGTGAATCGTCGGTACCAGCTAATTGCAAAAAACAATATCTTAAAGCCGTTTTGGCCCGGGGGAAAGGCACGGCCCGAGACAGTATAAACGGAAAATTTTTTAGTAAAATCAAGGATTTAGTCAAGCACTTGAAACAACGTTTTGCCCCACGTAAAACCTATTCCTGGTACTTGCACGAAATCTCAACTATTAGAATGAGGCGAGAAGAAAACGTTAGTGAATTTTTTGATCGTGTGGTTCTTTTAAGATCCGGGGATCAAGCCGCCCTCGAAGATAAGTATCCCAATTTAGAACAACTCTTAGGTCATTTGAACGATTGCGCTCTTGAAGCGTTCAAGAGAGGTTTGTCAGATAGTATTTCAGGATTAGTGGAAGCACGTAGCCCTTCTAATTTGGAAAATGCTTTAAAAGTCGCACTAGAGTACGAAGCGAGACAACAGATGAATCCTCATTGCATAAACTACTATCATGAACCGAGGTACTATCAACTTAATTATTCAGGGTCATGGGACCGTAATCCTAGCCCCTATGTCCGTTTTATGACAACTTCCGATACACATAAAAGCCCGTATCACAGACGTTCTCATTCGCCCGGATTTTCAGATTTCATACATGAGAATAACCCTCATTTTTCAAATAATCACTTACCGCCTTATCAACACCGCTATCAGACTTATGATGAAAATTAAAACAGAAGATCAGACGCACAAGAATTTTCAAACTTTCCGTATAATCATATTCCAACACACAAGTATCCGTGCACACACGATCACAACCCCCATTTTCCGATGGCTCCGTTACAAAGTACAGGATATCGAAATACATATATCGGCATGATGAGATCAACCCTCAGTGCCACATAGATTTAAACTCGCAGTCCGCTCGCCGAACAGACGCCACGACGAGCGAGACGAAAGGAGAGCGTCAAACGAACATGGGGAACTAGGAGCGTCATACAAGGGTGCAAATCATAAAGAAATACGACCAAACATTGAATTAAAGTTTAAATTAGAATCCCCAGCCGTAGAATTTTCATCCCCTGATTTCATTAACACAAAAGCGTCATTTTTAGTTGACACGGGAGCCGATATAAATGTAATAAAGATAGACTCCTTAAACGAAGAACTAATAGGAAACGAGACCAAGTTCATGAAAATAACGGGAGTAACTCAAAACCTAATTGCTACCTTAGGTACAATAAAATTGAACCTAGGAGATTCTGAAGTAAAATTTCACGTAGTCTCGTCAGATTTTCCTTTGAATACTCATGGAATTCTAGGACAAGAATAACTTCGGCAAGAAAATATTAAAATTTCATTTTGGCATAACCATATAGTTACTCATTCCAACCCATTAAAACCTATTCCTTTTATCGATAAAAAGTCATAAATTGCGCAGGATCAGTTAATTGATTATAAAGGAACGGAATCAAAACAAAAGTTCAATATAAAAACCGTAGAAGAACTTGAACTAGATAGCGAAACGGAATTCGATCAAAGAATGAACTTATTTATAAACCAGGCTGAAATCGAACTAGATGAACTCGAAACTCAAGAAGAAACTAGTGAAGAAAATAAATATGCTTATGATCCAAAACAAGTAGAATCTCCTTCAAACAATTTCCAAAATCTTTTAACCATTGAACAAAGGAGCGGTGAATCAGCACAAGCCGTATTAACTCCAGCACAAAAATCATCCGGAACCATAGCTAAACCAGGGCACCTAAGGCATGTAATAAATTACAAACCGCGACATACACCTCCGATGCAAGCAGAGTGCGAGTTAGGTGCCAAGCGTAGCTGTTTCGACAAGTTGCGAGGAGAGAATTTAAGGATAGGCATACGGAACCCAAACGTTTCTAGCCTTTTCGTTATAAGTGTTCTGAGATGTACAAAAATC